>JABAYD010037135.1:0-11792 GCA_014822095.1 Diplotaxis tenuifolia
GATGCGTTCCTCGAGTTGTTGGAACCAAGACGCACCAGCATCATTATCTTTCTTCCTCTCCAATGCAATCTCCTCAAGCTTCAACTTCAAACCGTCCAGTTTAGAGTCTGTTTTCATTACCTCAATGTTCTTGACACGTGTCTCGAGTAGTTGGGCCCGAGACTCAGAAGCATCATGTGATCTCCTATTCATCAAGGAAACCAAATCAAGCGTCGTCTTTAAACTCTTCAGTTTCAGCCCTAATTCCATCTGCTCAAGATTCTTAACGCTTTCTTCAAGTTTTTGGAAACGACACTCATCAGCAGCATGTGATTTCTTCATCTTGGACTTTGACTTCAAACCGTCCTTCTTGACGCCTGATACTATCTGTTCAAGATTCTCGATCCGTTCCTCAAGTTTTTGGACCAAAGACTCATGGTTCTTCCTCTTGAAGGAAACTTCATCAAACTTTGACTTCAACCAGTCAAGCTTGACTCCTACTTCCGCAATCTCACTCAGCTTGCTGCAAGCGTTGCTTAGAGTCTTCTTGTATTCTGTCTTCTCCAAGTGCTCTGCGAATGTCTTTTTCACCGAAGCAACGTGAGCAGATAAAACTTGAAAAGCATTGATATCTCCGCCTTCTCCATCAAAAGCTTTAACATCATTGATGTAGACTTCAATAATGAGTTTATCATTCTCCAAAAACCCTTCCTCCTGAAACTTGCTTAGAGGCAAGGTCTTTCGTTTACCCCATGCTGGAGTCTCAGCGCAAAACAATTTGCTTTCCTCTCCCAAAACTGTGGACAATATACAAAAAGACAAAAAAAAAGTTAAGTTCTTCATAAATCACATGCTTAATGTTTAATTGCTACCTCTTCAAGATTCAAACATTAGTTTATACGAGTCCTAGGTAATCTCATCACAAAAGAGATCTTGCTAGGTAATATCTAGTCTCTAAGTGCTAAACGTTGATTTATAGAGTTCTTCGTTGGACTCATTCAGCACACGGAAGTAATATTTAGCACTTCTCGTCCAACCAGTTCGCAAGGATCCACGATTTGCAACGTAGAGGAACAAACACAACTGATCATTATAGTTTCCCTTGGGTTCAACTGCAAGATACCTGAAAGAATATAAAAACGAAGATGAAACCCTTTTGTAATCAGTGCTAGGTACAAAAAGAAAACAATAATTGAACCAATCTCCGAGATCATAAAGATATAGAGAGTTTAACAAGCTAAAGTTTAAGTTTAGATCTTGTATGTCTTACCATTGGCATTCTCCAGCCACGAAGCTCTTGGACGTTATGACATCCTCCTTGTCTGAGAAGTTAGCTATCTCAAACCTGAATTGTTCCCACGTACTCGACATAATAAATCTGGTAGATTTGATTATTTCTAGCAAAGAAGAATTTTTCAAGAAAATTTGTGTGATGATTATGTTCAGGCAAAAAGAGTCCTGTATTTATAGTAGAGGATGCAAAAAGAAAAACTAAAACTTCCTTAAAACCCTAGCCCGATAGGAATAGAAATACTCAAAGCAAAATAATTAATTAACTAAAATATTTTCTCCTGATATGATAGGATCAAAAATCAACTTTTTAGTATTTTCCATTATAGTTATCATTAAGAAAATTTCCATTATCATGATAAAAATATTGTATATTAAATAAATATTAATTTTGAGAAACTCCACGCCCAAACAGGAAAACCTAAAATCCTTACAGGAGCTCGCCGTCTTTATTCCACAGGGGGCGGAGGCATGTGGAAGGGAAGGAAAATTTATTAAAATAATTTTATTTAGTAACATTGACTTCAGATAATATAGGGGTCAGTTAGAAAATTTTACCATAAATTTTGCCATAACACTTTAGATCATTAAAATTAAGTAGGTCATCTGTTTAATATATCATATATTTATTAGTAATTTTAACCATACAAAATATGTTTATAACTAAAGTATCATTTATTTGTATTAATTTCTCTTGTTTAAATTGTTGAGCATACTAAAAACTTATGAGATTGGTAACGTCATATAATAAAATTTTAATGTTATATGTACTTGTATTTTAGATAAATTATTATAGCTTTTATATTTTCAAATATATTAAAACATCTAGTAATTCAGATTTACACAAGTAAAAATTAGACAAAATAATAACTTATTAAAAACAAAGGGATTAAGGGTGAACCATAGTGGGAAAGGATTAACAACATCGTACAGGAAACCAAGAATATCAATATCTACTTTTCATTCCTCATGTCTATTCAAAACATTTTCTTAGGTTTTGTATTCTGAGCCATAGTTACTTTGAACCAAAGACTAAATTATCAATCTCAAAACATGATCGAAAAGAGAATGAAAACCATCCTTTAGTCGACTCTATTGTCTAAGACTAATATGATTCAGAAAGCATCACGAAAACGGAAATAAAAAGAAAAGAAACTAGGCTAGTCTCTACTAAAGAAAGTCAATAAAGTTATGACTCAAGCAAACCTCATCGACCAACACAAATCCAGCATCAGAAGATTTGACCTTATCCTTGTGGAGCTCAGCTCTGAGATCCGACACAACCAGCTCAAGATTCTTAAAGCTTTCTTCGAGTTGTTGGACCCGAGATCTATCAGAATCTGCTTTCTTACACTCCAAGGAAAGCTCTTCAAGCTTTCTCTTCATGGTTCCCAAATCCATAAGCTCAAGATTTTGGACTCGTTCCTCAAGTTGTTGGACCGAAGTAAAATCATTAGCATCATCATCTGATCTACTCTTCAATGAAATCTTTTCAAGCTTTGTCTTCAACCACTCAAGCTTGAAACCTACGTCTATCAACTCACTCAACTCGCTGTGAGCGCGGTTTATTTCAGTCTCTGAGAGGTTATCTGGACGCTTGTTTAGTGTAGTGATGAGACCAATGAGAACTTTCATGTATTCAGTCTTCACAACTTGGTTCTTTGATTTGAAACCTAAAGCAATGTCTGGATGCTCTGTGAATATCTTTCTCACTTGAGTACCCTGCTAAGATGAAGCATGTTTTATGTCAGTGATTAATTAGTATTAAGAAGAAGAAAAAAACTTGTTGAAATTAACCAGAGAGGCAGGAACTTGAAAACCGTTGAAATCCACAAAATCCTTGGTCTCTGATACATGTAAGCGTTGTCCATCAAAAGCTTCAACAAGTTTAATGTAGACTTCAACGGTGACTCTTTGGTTCTTGAGACTCTCTTTCTTGGGGAGATGCAAGCCATGAACTCCCACATTCCTAGCCTCAAACACTCTATTCACCATAACTATAAAAAAAAAGACAGCCTTAATCAAATCACATTCTTATGTGTATAAATAGATGTTTCCTTTTTCTAAGATTTCAAACATGACATAACTTCATTAGATATTGTTGGCTTTTCAAGGTCGTATTCAACTTTGTTAGTATTGTCCATTTTAGCTTGAATAATATTCACATATGCCCTCTAAAATATAAGTGGTTAACAAGTGACCCTCAAATAACTAAGAGAAAAAAATATATAATATGTTTAGTAATGTTTCAAGCCCATGAATCTTTAGGCAGGCTCTGGCTGTGAGATGATATCATACCAGATGATCTGCAGATCTCTTTGTCGGATTGATTCAAAGCAAGGTAGTAACTAGCTGTCCTTTTCCATCCTGTGCCTAGTGATTGTTGATTTGCAACGTACAGGTACGCAGCCAAGTGATCACCAATAAGACGATGTCCCTTGGGCCAAATATTAAGAAACCTAAAAAAAAAAACAAAGATTAATTAAGCCCCCCCATGATAACCGAGAGAGAGAGAGTTTAATAATGAATCAGATTGTTGTGGGTTATATAGCGTACCATTCGCATCCGCCAGCCACGAATACCTCAGAAGCTATGCCACCTTCCTTCTCCCAGAAGTTATCAATCTCAAACGTGAAACTCGGCTTCTCAGTCCACATTATATATATCCACCAAATACGCCTTTTTGAAAACGATGAAAGTTACTAACGCCCTCTGTTTGTAGAGGAGGCAGGAAGTACTTATCAAAAACCCTTGCTTCAAAATTTTCCTTATAACAACCAGTATTTAATTAGGCCAGAATATACCGCATTATATTAATATTGAAAAAAAAAATAATTGAGATAGCTATTTATTATTTGATGATATAACGAGAAAAAGAAAATAACATTTCAACGACAAATGTCTTTTAAGTCTGCAAAACCCTAACACACAGAATGTCTTCTACTCTTCTTCAAAGGCTTGATAGTAAACCAGTCTGACGTGGCTTCGGTGCTACTATATCAAGTTTAGTTAACTCCATTGTTACTATATCAAGTTTTCAAAAACAAAGCATCCAAGTTCCAATCAAAAAGCTTCATTGAATTTCTACGCAAAAAAAAGAAGATGAAATTTAAGAGAAGAATTACAAGAAAACAAATTAAACAGATCTCTCACATGAAAAAACGTTCTGATGCAGAAAAAGAGAAGTTAATAAACAATGTGCATAATGGGTATTGTAGAGAGTCCATTGACCTCTCTTTTTTTTTCTTCTTCTTCTTGTTTATAGAGGAAGATAAGAGAGGGGTCTTCTTCGTCTATAATACGCACTATATTTTCGGTGATGGGAATAACTTGGAACTTAAAAAACACAGCAACCTTATCGCATAGTAATCATCAGATCCTTGAGTTTGCCAACTGGAACTTTTTCAGTTTGTGGTTGCAGCTGCTGAGGTGACTCTGTGTCCAGTGATCACAGGAAATAATCTGGTGTTCTTCGAGTAACGTCTGGTTCTCCTCTCCTTGGTGCTGGTTCAAACTGCACGCACCCATAGTTAATTTACTTTTAGTTACTTTCTTTTTCTTTAGCAGAAAAGATATTTGGGTTTTGAGGCAAGACCTGAATGAAGGTGTGGTTCCTGCAGTCATCAACCTCAAGAATCGAAGCCATGTTCCCACAACGGTAACAATAGTTTGGTGCACTGAAGATAGTTACCACCTTTTGCTCCTGTCCGCGGAAAAGTAAAATAGTCAGCAAATAATCTTAAGCCTCGCAAAGCTATGGAAGGGTTGAGTTGAATTATTACATGAGCCCAGTTGTATCCATCCATAACAAGCTGATGGGCTCTGGCGATTAGCTTTAAGCTGTTTGAGTGGTTGAACTGTTCGGATATGTCCTATGGAAACAAAATGACAAGAGATAATTACTTAGGCAATTAATTTAAACGGAGAGACAGAAAGAGATTCAAGACCGTTCCGAGATTTATAATTACCTGACCAAATGTATATCCTGCACCACGAGGAGAGATGCCCCAACCGCAACGGTCATCAGGATCAGACCATAATAAGTCACACATAGGTCCTTCATGGGGCACTTCTTGAACTCGATCAAAGTTTCTTATGTTGTCAAGGGTCTCGATAGATGGAGACAATCCACCATGAAGGCAAAATATTTCTGACTCAACCTGCAATGGAATAAACATAATGATTCGACGATACCTAAGTAAAGTATAGAAAACACCATCATTTTTAGTTAATCTTCCTTCTTTGCATTTTTCAGAATCCTAACGTTTGTCAATTGGTGTGACATTAGCTAAATAACTACGACAGCACAGTACAAAAGCAATTCTTCAGTTCAAAGCATATTTGCTAGCAGAAGACAAAGGACTGAGAATCTATATTGAAAGACTACAGGACTTAATACTCATGTGAATACCACAAACATCATAAAAGAGGGAGAAAGGTGTGAAACATGATAGGCACTAACCAAGGCTGTCAGTGGGAAATAGTCAAAGAGATCTGTAAAGATCTTCCAAACATTTGCATTGCCATACCTGCAATAAAAGCAACCTTTGTCAAACAAGCCTCATAATCTACAACCCAAATTATCAAATGCACATCTAGGTAGAGGTTAATAAATAATAAGCTTCAAATGCGGATGTGTAAGATAATACAATGAGGAACAATGTTATAAGCAAGCAATCATCAAGCTTAAAGGATTCACAGAAACAAAGCTAGGAGCGGAGGAAATATAAGACACTTTTGACGTACTACCACACTCACACATGTAACAACCGCAAAAAGACAAGGACAAGAGTAATGCTAATGATGACACAAACTACTTGCATGCACCTAACAGCAATGTACAAAATAAGGATATATTTTCGGAAGACTCACTTTCTCAGACATTCATCATAGAATCCATAAACCTGAGTAATCTGCCAAACAGAAGAAAAAGAAGGAACCCATGCGTCAGATGTAGACATAAAATTACTAGCCAATAAACGCATTTAGTCAAGAAAAACAAAATTTTATCAGGAAAATTGTGTGCCAATCAAGATCTCAGTGATGGAAGAGGTCTGGAGAGACGATGTTATACAATACTTAACCTCAGACGGTGAATTTTCAAGTGGAAACAGAGTAATAAGATCATAAAGCATTACTCTACCTGACGACTTTCATGGTTTCCTCTAAGAATGGTGATTCGTTGAGGATATCGCAACTTTAAGGCGACTAGCAGCTGGAAAGGAGACAAAAAGGAGAAACAGTGTCAACATACTTCATATTCCGACCCAGCAATACTACTTTAAAACGAAAGAAAAAACAGAAATCAGCATATATATATATATAATCTTCACAAAAAAATAAGTAACCAAAATGATTAATATATATTACCATTCCTCCAATACGGAAAAGCTCAGCAAGATCATGGAACTGTCCATGAATATCACCGCAGATTGTTACAGGGCTCTTCACAGGCTGCACGGAGGAAACAATTAAAGAATAAAATCATCATCGCTACAAGCAAAGTGAAAATGTAATAAGCCGAAAAGGGATGAAAGACCAAAGAAGAAACCTGAACGTTGCTTTCATTCATTAAGACCTCCTTGGCTTTTTCGCATAATGATTTAACCTATACGAAAATAAAGCAATGCCGCATATGATATTCAACTCTTTATAGGGGATTAAAAGCGTTTAATTTATTTATAACACGTGAAGATGAACAGCCGTGAGAGCGTACACACACGTCAAGATCTAAACTTTTCCCAGAAAGTCTTCGTTTTTGTATAAAATCGAAACTCTCCTAATGAAATCCGATAATCGCATACGCTATAAAAGCTCAAACAAACAAAGCCCAGATCCAATCATTCTAAGGAGAGAGTGGGGAGGCACCTGTTGCTCAGAGAGAGGCTTGCACTGCATGAGCTGAGAGATCTGCTCATCGAGACCAATCGTTGCGTCCGTCGGTATTGAATTCGCTCCCATTCTCGTTACTCCGTCTTCTTCCGATCCGGGGAAACAGATCAGGAACCAGCGGTACGTTTTCCAAATTAGGGGAAATCTCTAGCCCTAAATTGGATTGAATCTGCGTATTCTTCGTCTCTCTCTCTCTCTCTCTCTCTGAGTGATAGAGATCGAAGAGGAATGGCGCGTGAGAGAAGCGAGTGGTTTGTATCTTTCGAGCTGTATTCTACGATATTACCATAATACCCCCGCACTTTTAAAAATCTTTACCGGTACGGAGAACGAGAATAAATCACAAACCGGTTATCCGGTTTAATCAAACCGGCTCGAGCTTATTTAATTGTTACGAGAAGAAGATTTATTTCTTTCTTCGGCTATTCATCTTCTTCAAGGGTTTTGCGCTCATCGTCTCTGTTCTCTCTCTCTCTCACTCGCTCTCTGTGATGACGACGAGATCTGCTTCCGATGACTGTCTCGTGAAAAACCCACCAACCTCCTCAGAGAAAGCTTCGATTTCTTCGGAAGATTTCGCTCAAGACTCGCTAAAGGTCGTTCCTTTACCGCCACTAGGTAACGACTCTGTTGTAGAGATGATAAGCTCAAAGAATCAAGTAAAGTCTCCGCCTTTCGCCTCTGTCACCGAGAAAGATGGAGAAACTATCGTATGGGGCACAAGATGGTGTGCACAAGATGGAGACTGATGGGTCCGTTGTTTGTATCTCTGAGAAGAAGGGAGAAGAAGATTCCGATGTTCAGAAGAGGCTTTTGGAGGCTGAGAAGAGGAGACTGTTGGCTGAGATCGAAACAGGGACGATTTTCAAGAAGAAGGAAGATTCGGAGACGCTCGTGAAGAATGGGAATGGCTCTAAAGAGCAGCATCAGAAGGTGGAAAGAGTGAGAGTTAAGGACAACGCTTTCGTTGGGAGGTCTGTGAAGATCGATGTGGTTGATGATACTGCGTTGCTCAATGTTGTTCCTTTCTGCGGCAAGAAGGGTAAAGATCATCATCCTAAGAGGTCAGGAACTGCTCAGAATGATAAGGAAGCACCAAGAAAGCATAAGAAAACTGGAGGGAAGCAACATGTGGAAGCGAATGCATCTACGGAGCTTTCTGGAACAAGTAGGAATCAGTTGAGGATAATGTACTCTTTGAACCAGATGAAGTCGATGAGGTATGCTAACATGGCGAATCAGAAGAAGCTGTGGAGTGAGATGTATGCTAGGCTTCTGCCTGAGCTGGTGAGTGAGTATGAAGGTCTAGTTAGCTTGAAGAAGAGTTCAAAGTCTAACATGAGGGAGAGTGGCATCGGTATTCTCGGTAACCCTCTACTTACTTTGCTTGTATCTTATGCTGCATTGTGTGTTTGTTGAACATGTTGAGCAAAACGTTAGGTCTAAGAAAAATAGGTCAGTCCAGTTTTTGATCATCTAGCTCACGTATCACCTTAAGCTGTATCCTCAGCTTATGCATATACAGCATGTGTGCGTACTCAGAAAGGGTTTTCTTTGCTATGGTTTTATGCTTCTTTCTCCAGTCAAGTTTATTGTCAATGAGTACTCTTTCCTTTCCGGTTGATTCCTGAGTATCTCTTTTCAGACCACTCTAAACTTTTTGATGCCTGTTCTTCGTTGATCCATTCTCTCCTCTGTTCCAGAACATGTCGTTTTGATAGGGACCTTTTTTTTCTTTTCAACAGGTCCTGTATCGGCTGTACCAAGACGAAACCGTGTGAATGTCTTTGTACATTGAGCCGTGACCTGAAGAAACCAGTCAAAAAGTCCCTTTGTCACCAGTTTTCTCTTTTCTAAGACACACAACAACATCTTCTTTTTTACCCTTTTCTGAGACACAGCATAAACCCTTGTGGATACCTATGTCATTCTTTTTGTATATAGATTCTTCGGTTCAGATTGTAAATAGGGCATATAGTGTGGTTCGTTGGTTCAAAGTGTGTATGTTCTTTGGCTAACATTGTAACATGTTCATACATCTTCAATAAAAATCAAAAACTTTCGAAAGCAGATTCTTTCTCTGGTCCTAGCTCTTATCTGTTTCCAAGCAAACTCGTTTCCGTTACTTATCCTGAAGACTCATACAACTTCATTCACACTGTGAATCCAAATTTGACTTTTCTTCCTCTTCATGAGAAAATATAGGCACCAAAGAAGGAATAGATGACTTAACTCTTGAAGAAGAAGAAGAGGACGAGGAGTACAGTGAAGATAATGACGATTACAATAGCATTTTGAAACCTGCGTTTGCTGTGGATGGAGAACCCGATTTCGAATCTGGACCACCAGAAGATGGCTTTGAATACTTAAGACGAGTCAGGTATGTTTTGTCTCTCTCTATTCTATCTTTTTAGTGCATGTACATTTCTTAGCATATATGGTAAAGTTGTTTTCGTATTTTTAGGTGGGAAGCTAAGCGTGTTCCAAATGTAAAAGTAGCCAAGATAGATGAAACCAAATACATAACGAAAGAGCAAAGTGTCTACATGCCACAAATACCTGAAATCCCCAAATGTCCAGATCACCTGTTACCGCTCAAGGAATGGGAAGACTCATTGCTTTCTGACTTCTCAGACCTTCGCCTGGTACTTAACTATTCCTCTTAACTTACTTTGCATCACTATCAGTGTTTCTGAAAGTAGACAAGAAATGAATGTAAGTGTTTTCGGTTTTATACAGGCTTTATCTCAAGATGCCAACAACTTCTACGGGGATGAGACCATGCCATCAAGTCAATCTACAGAGTATATGCTAATGGGGATGTTCAGTACACGTCTCAACACAGTTACAGATGAGCCATTTGGTGTGGTGGTTTCAGAAATACAAGGAATGGACTCAGTGACAAGGGTATCAAGGCTGAAAAAGAAGATATGTTTGGTTGAGAAGGAGAGCGGTTTACAGAGCAGTGACTGTATATGGGTAGTAGCATTGTGTGCATCAGTGGATACTCCTTTGGATGGTGACACTTGTGCTTGTCTCAGGGCTATTCTGAGGAAATGTGCGAGTGTTCGTGCGTTAGAGGTTGAAGATGAACGAGTTATCACTATGGCTAATATGCTCATCACCATCGCAGGCAGATATTTTGGCCAAATGGAATAAGAGAAGAAGTTAGATGATAACTGTTGTTGTTACTTTGAATCTGTCTTTGTTGAATGAAATTAGAAGAATTACTTGAGTGCGTTTAGTTTTATGTATCCATAGTTTCATTTTAATCCAAATCAAACAGACCTTTTCTTTTTTGATAGTTTTAAATTTCTTTTTGAAAGGTTTAAAATAAATGTTATACATAATTAATTACAATTATAATGAAATTTCCTATTTCCAAAACGAATATTTATATTTTTCGTTATCATAAATTACACATTTATCTTTTTTTTTTTGTTAAATAATTACACATTTATCTTGGAGATTAAAGCACATGAGTCTTGTTGCTGTTGTCTTTGCTCCAAAGATGACAACAACACCAGAGTTGGTAAAGTTCTTGTCTAAAGGCACGTACGGATCAGTGGACCTCGTCAAATACATCAAAAGCGACGGCTCAACACCGCTCTACGCCGCCGTGAAAACCACCGACTGCGAAAACTGGTACATTTTTTAAGGAGAAGCCCTGATTCTATCAAAGCTCAAAGGATGTAGAAACATCATACAATGCTATGGCAACTATGACTTGGAAGAGGACTTTGACGTTGCCAACGGGTCAAGAATCTTCAAGATGGTTATGGAGTATCAAGTATGCATCTGAAGGGAGTTTATGGACAGTTACAAAGATAGCAAGTAGCCTGAAACTATGATTAAGGACTTCACACGTATGATACTTCAAGGGTTGGTGTCTGTTCATAACCTAGTTATGTTCATTGTGATCTCAAACCAGAGAATCTCCTTATCTTCCCGTGTGCATATATGCATAATGTTTGTTAATGAATAAACTCAATGGCTATATTTTTGTTGATCTTTAGTGTCTACTATTTTCATTTTTATGTTTTTTTTTCAACAATTCACTCTACCAAGTCAAATTTTGGTCCATGGTAACGATGTTCCTAGGAACGTTTTGGTCCTACAGAAAATTGGATTATGTATTATGTTATGCTGTAATACTTCTATATACATATAAACATAAACTTAGTCGCGTTGGTGTCTAAAACGTTATTTGAGTCAAGAATCAAGCGACCACAATTCATAATTAACTAAAGAAATAGATTGTTATTGAGTAACTTATACAATGATGATAAAAACAAAAGAGACTTCAAGAGAAAAGAGCAGAGTAAAAGAGTACGTTCCAAGTATCAGGCAAACCAGGAAGACACCAATGGCTACAGTCATTACCAGGATGGTTCCCACTGTAAGCAGAAGGATGTGCATCTTTACGAAGCTGAGATAAACCGGTTATGTCGAGCCAATAAACCGGTTTCTTCAATCTCCTAAACACTTTGTTTAAAATCACCCAAGCCACTGGTGGCCCTCCTGGATACTTCCTCCCGTAGAATGGCTGTGTCTGACTCTTACATGACTTCATTGGCTCTCCCCAATCCCTTCCACTGCCAACAAAAAAAAAGATCATCTAATTAAAATAA
>JABAYD010037145.1:0-11736 GCA_014822095.1 Diplotaxis tenuifolia
TTAATACTTTAATTACAAACTCTCAATTTAATTTTTCTACATGAGAATGAATTACTGTAAATATTAAATTTGTTACATTAAAATGATGTTATCAATAGTTTAAAACTGTTATTATAAAAATATACAAATGATCATAAAATCATATAAGTGTAAAGCTTCATTTATTAGATAGTCAAATTAAAATATATATATATATATATATATGTTAATGTTATATATTAATTAGATTTATTTATATAAAGTTATTGTAAATAGAAAATATGATTATTTATTTAAATGTTCGTGTTAAATTAGTTGTATATATAAGGGTTATAGATTTCTCAACTATTCAATAAATATTTTTATTACTTTATAATATATAAAAATTAAAAATAACACGTAAAATAATTTATATATAAAGCTCATCCCGCGCAAATGCGCGGGTCTTAACCTAGTATTCATACTAATTAGTAGTATGTAGTATATAGGAAGCTCGTTAGCTTTTCAACCCCATTAACCCACGTGCATCTCAAATTATTACACAACCCCCATCTTCATTTTCCGTATCTTTATAGGAAAAAGGCAGATATATGTTTATGTATATAATCCCAAAGTTATTAGTTAAATAACATTTGAAATGAGAAAGATGATGAAAAGTGAAAAGGGTTTCTCTGAAAAGCCTCTCATGCCTCAATAACGTGATCCGTTCTAGCCCATCTTCTCTGTCTTTGCTCCAACGGAGATTTTCCCTACAGCTTAATTAATTTTATTAGTTTCTACCCTATTTCACCAAACTACCCTCCATGGACCAGGATCTCTTTACAAGTGCTCCAATATGTTTTCCAAAACCAGCGAAAATAAATTACAATCGGAACTTATGAGTTATTGTATGTCAGCTTAATGTCGTAAGCGTTAAAACAATGTTTCGTTTGCATCTACATGTTGTATTATTATAAACATAAACGCATACGTAAATAAACAATAGTTTGCATGAACTTTATGGTAAACGTATCTAAAATGTTAATTGTTTGGTGATTAATTAGTTTCAGTCTTAATCAAATATTATCTACACTATTTAAACTCTTTTACCTGAAGTAATTTACAAGTTGCAAACGAAATATTTGGCATCATGTGGAAACATGTAAGTATACATTTACGAGTGATGATCCATAAAAACATCATGTTAGATCAGAATAATGATATGATTATTGTTGGAAAACAACCGACGATCTTTGTCACCGTAGACTTTAATATAATTGAAAGATAAGTATAACTATGTAGAACTTAAGTGTGTTTAAGTTATCCACATTATATTGTTAGGTTTACACTTATGTATATAACTTATAAGGCATATATAGCAGCCCAACATTAATCAATAAAAATCTATTACACTGGCTAAGACTTTTTTACATGGTATCGGTTCATACACTTTCCACTATTCCGATCTAAAATGTTCAGGTATCCCATGAATTGATAGTCAAAATAAGTTTTTATTTGGTAGATATCCTTAAAAACATTATTTCAGAAGAAGCATAATGAATTTTGTCAAAATTAGTAACTAAAAGAGTGATCATCTCAAGAGAAGTGTTAAAGAAAATATCCTTAATTAGAAACTTTGTTTTTATAATCTAGGAGTTCCCCACTTACGTAGGTTATTTCTCTGGATCCAGTCAGGAAACGGTTCTCTTTATCCGCAGTTCCCTACCGCCTGGCGTCGAACCCGTGAACATGACAATTGGCCCCCAGGGTACTTACCAAGCATGCTACCTCATCCAAACCTGAATTAAAAACTTAAGAAAGAATTAAGTAATATGTAAGGGATTTTGAATTATTTTTTCCAAATTTGTAAAAAAAGACATAAAAACAGGTCACTAAAAAAACTATTAACCCACATTATATTTTATACAATCCCAAGGGTTGTTAGTTTTTAAAACATTTGAAATGAGAAAGATGATGAAAAGTGCAAGGGTTTTCTGTGAAAAGCCGTTCATGCCTCAGTAACGTGATCCGTTCTATATCCCATCTTCTGTTTTTGTTCCAATCGAGATTATGATTAACTTTAATTCACCAAACTACCCTCCGTAGACCTTCATTCTCTCTTTACAAGTGCTCCAATGGCATTAGTGTCTCAAGCGTTACGTATAAGATAACGTTTGTTTGCATCTACGTATCTTATTTTAAACATAAACGCAAAGGTAAATAAACAAAGTTTGCATGAAGATTATGGTAAAACCATGTCTAAATTTTTTGTTTGCATGAAGTTTATGCTAAACCATGTCTATTACACTGGCTTAATAAAATGTTTATTATTCTTTCGTACGTTAAGTAGTAGGAGTAATAAATATCATGTTTTTAGACGAGAATAATGATGGTTATGTTGGCAAACCAACCAAATGTTTTAGCAAAAAAAAAAACAACCATATATTGTCACCTTAGAAATTAACACGTATAATTATTTGATTATTAGTTTATATTTTGAATTCTCCTCTTAAAAACATAAATTAAATGCCATAATGGTTAATATAGTTTACAGATAAACTAAGTCGGTGTTTAAAAACAGTCCTAATTGTTGTACAATCAAATCATTTCGTCTTATCAATCGAGTCAATGGAGCCACATTTGACAACAAATTCACATTATGATGGTACGGTGGTCGTTTGTTAGATGATTATCGAGATATTCATTCTATAAAACAAAATTATCAAAAAACCGAAAAGAGATACAAGGTATAATATTGGCTGAAATTTGGGTGTGAATAGCTAAAAAGAATTGATTATATAGTTTGGAATTAGTAGAAACTTTACATAGGCTGGACTTTTGTTAAAGTGTCTGAATTAGAAAATTATTTTAAGATATCAAGCTAGGTAAGAAGTACAATAGAACAGCCAATTTTTCTTTGTTGGCTAAAAAGCTCATAAACGAGTAATTACATGATTCCCATATTTTTTATAGACTAGAGCAGCTTTTATAGAATTGTTTTTTGAAAATATTATTTCTTCTATTTCTTTTAGTCAAATATATGTCTAGTATTATTCACCTACTATTAATTTTAAAAATAAATTGAATTTCTTAAACTGAGTTTTTGATATTTCGTACTAGTAAACAATTAATTATGTTCATTAAAAATGTGAAATATGTATTTTTTAGAAACAAAATATTTTTCTAAAATCAATATTATTAATACAGAATCATTGTTAACAATTAACTTTATAAACCCATGACATATTACTTAAAATACCACTGATTTTTCAAACAACCTTCTGCCCTCATTACTGGTATAATGGTAATTAACCATTTAGACTTACATCTTTAATCAGCTGAAATACATAGTGAAAAAATCGTACTACAATAATTATAGTAACTGTCTTCTCACAATAAAATAACTGTCTACACGTTAATTACAAAGCCTACACAAGACATTTCTTTGATTTGGCTAACTATTCATTTCAGCTACGATCATATTAAAGACGACATAAGCCACATATATGATCATATATTTTACTATGATAAAACAATACGACCAGTTGATAGAAATTTAGTCCTACTAATTATTTTTTATGTTATCTACTTAAAATAAACTATATATATTGTAACCTTTCCTCTTCCTTTAATTCTTGGATCCGTACAATCTATTTAGCTAAAATGTAAATTACAAAACCATTCATTTTCTATAAAGTAAATTACAGAAAATAAAATGAGCAACACAATGAAAATTTTCATTTCTATAATTCTTATATATATAAAGTAAGTTTCTGTCTTTGGGATTGAATAGTTGATAAATTTTAAATAGGTATTTTAATTAAGATCCATTTACTAGATTGAGTTTTGCTTAAAATTAACTGGTCTTATTAAACAAAATGTATCTCCGTAACAACTTTCTATTGGTTAATATATATTTTGTAATCTCCTGTCCAAAACTAACAGTGATTTCTTCTTTCTACTATTTATATCATCCAACAATTATATATTATATAACAATTTTTTTCTTTTGGGGTTTTACCAAAATTACGTTTACTACTTGCAAGAGTATTCCACCTAATTTTTAAAAAACAATTGTGTTATTCAATAATCTAACATTTTTTTTAGAATTTTAACTTTTTATTTGAGTAATTAGATTCTGACCTATCATTTTCAAGAGTGGATATATATAGTTATATATGTATATAAATCTTAGTCAAAATCTATCATATTTTATAAAATAATAACAATTTAAAGGTTTTAAGCTGATCTAGAAGAGACAAATATGATTATAAAAACACGAGTATACAAGCATATTCTTACAAAACAAAATATAACCTTTACGTTGATGTTATTTTATAAACAGATTTTGATTTATACACAAATATGATTACAAAAAAATATAAATATGATTACAAAAAATAATAAATATAAAACTTATGTTTTTAAATAAAAGTTAAAACAAAAATATACACGCCCTTTAAAAAGGCGGGTGAGAATCTAGTATGTATTATATTGAAACAGTGAGTATATATTTTTACTCGCTCTATGACCAACTATACTTTTCATTTATATCTGACAGTCAACCAAATTAACATTTCGTCAAAAATAACTATTAATATATCACCAGGCATGGTAGACTAGTTGGACTAGTTGGTTTAATCACATGCATTGACGTTGTAGCGTTCCTAGTTCGAAATCTGGTAAAAAACAAGATTTATACCATGTATGGATATAAGAAAAAACAATCTATCATTGGCCTAAGACTCAATACACTTCCTAATTAACAAAAAACTATAAATATTTACTAAACTCCACAACTATCAATTTCAGCCAGATTCCACGACTATTATTTTGAACTGAGCAATCAAAACGAATGGGTATATTCGTCATTTCAATAGATATATATGTGCACAGACATGAAGCAGCTTACATATAAAGTGATTGGTAACGCCACCCTCCACTTATTGAAAACTGCAGCCTTTTAGCTCCCAACAAAAAACAAAACCAAAAAAATGGCAGAACAACACCAAGAAGATCATCACAAAGAGCTTCAGCTTTTGCTTTCTCCACCGTCTACGGAATCTCCAGTTAGGAAACTCCGACCAACAGTTATAACAACCGACCACCACCATTCCTCATCCATGATCCACCACGATCTCGACCTCAAACTCTCCATCAGCCTCAGCACAAGTCCAACGGCGACGGTTGAGCATCAAAACGATGGCTGTGGAGGAGGTGTAGAGGCCCTGAAGTGGCAGGCGGCGGAGCAAATAAGACTGGCCGCGATAGAGAAGGCTTACGCGGAGAGAGTCAGAGAGCTGACTCGCCGTGAGATGGAGATGGCTCAAGCTGAGTTTGCGCGTGCAAGGTAAGGAAGCTTAAGTTTAGTAGTTCCGATTTGGTTTGGTTTGGTTTGGTTTGCTTAACGCTTTTCGGGTTTGGAATCAGGGTGGTGTGGCAGAAGGCGAGGGAGGAGGTCGAGAGAGCAGAGAGGTTAAAGGAGAGATCAATGACGAAGATCGATACGACTTGCTTGGAGATCACTTGCCACTCTTGCAGGCAACGGTTTAGGCCTTAGTTTATGTATTTAATTGTTTCTCTTAACTATTGTTATTATAAATGAAATTTGAGCACTGGTTTAAGTACGAGAAAATAATTTGGAAGAGGAGAGAAATTCTTTTGTTTAAATCTTAAGTTTATCATTTTCTCTTCTTTCTAAAATCATTTGTTATCTTAATTTTATCATTTTCTAATATATAACCAAATTTGTGGTAGATAGTTTGTGTTCATTTTCAAGTTTGGTAATATTTGTCCTTTCTTTTTGTTCTTTCATAACCTAATAATTACATAAGTTTTCTTTCCTTTTTAGCTCAACATTTTTTTCTGACCTGACTAATTAATAATATTACAAAACAATTTAATAAATTACATGGTATTTGTTCAATCGGCGGAAAGATAAACTGAAATTAAAATTAATGACGTAGTATACATTAACATGTCAATTCTGCAAAATAGTTCTGCAACATCAGCTATATACATTATTACTATTGAATAGTAAACTCGAAATATTTCTCTAATTAGCCACGAAAATAGAATCTAATCAGTGTGATCAGTTAGTTAAGTGCTTGATATTTAAGTAACACGAGATAGAGTGAATAACAAACAATTATTGTACCATACATAATAAAGGACCGAAGATAGAAAAGAATGAACGATTTGCATGATTTGAATATAATTGGCTTTTATAAAAAAAAGAATATAATTGGCTGACCTATATATGGTTCATTTTATTTACTGTAATCATCTTTGAAACTAATGTGTGTTCAATGAAAATTTGATAATTGTTTTTCTGAAATCAAATAATCAAGCACACGTACATACATATACAAAGACATGTATGCATTGAGATGATGGCAGGGCCGTGCTTGACCATGCACATTTCATCTACTTTAATCTCCAGGTCAATTTAAATCTTACTTATATATATATATATACATATACTACTTTTGTATTTGTGCCATACATTAAACTAGACAACTTTACATATTTATTGTGTCAATTTAACTGATTGTAGTTTCCTGGTATTTGAAACATATTTTTTTTTTCGTGAAACAAAAGTGATCTGGATTTTTAATCCATATGATTTATTGTAGTAGTAAGAAAGAAACAATACGTATGTAAATTCATATAGATTTATTTTCTGCAGATATACTCCTGTGACATAATGTGATGAGATGACTTGATCTATATTGTCCACGTTATGATTGTCACCTGTAAAAATACTGAAACACTACTTATATAAAAATATAATATTCTCAAAAGTCAAAACATATAATAGTTAATTAGCAGCAATACGATAGTAAAACTAATGTCGGTTGATCATGTTTTCTTTTACTTTTTTTACTTAGAACCAGATATTGATATTGAGTTTACTAACCCAAATAGTTTGAAGCTGAGCAAATTCTTCGATGATTTAATAACCCAAATAGTTTAAAACTCAAATCCCCATAAATGCTGAGTTTAATTACTATCATAAATCAGTTCTAAAAAATACAATCATAAAAAAATCTAACATATATCAACTATCGCTGATCCATCCGGAATCAGATCATAAATTAACATTTTTATGTAATAATTAGATTATGAGTTAGTAATAATGAAACGATGTTTAATAATTGAGAAAAAAATGAAATGGTCAAAATCACTTTGTAAGTGTCTTCTGTTTTCTCATGGTTATTTTGGAATTCAATAGAAATGAAAATCACTTTGTCCTTCGTTTGATTTTCTCTTTAGTATTTTGATGAAAAGTTTTTTTGTTTTTACATTGCGAAAGCTATGATGTTTTTTCAGTGACATTAATTCTGCAGCGAAAGTCTTGAAAGAGCAATCTCTTAGACAGAGACAAATACAAAATAGAGAATAAATAACTATAAATTTATATCTAAAGGTAGCTGTAAGCTAATTATAAGCTCTAAAATACTGAAAATGAATTTCATGAAACCCTAGAGTCTAGAGAGCTTCTGTGTTGGTCTTTGAACGTAAATAAATATACTTTTGCCATGATAATGATCTCTTGTTCTAGCAAGTAAATTTCTTAATAAATTATGCAGAACATTATGTTTTCTTACTGATCATTATGTTATTACCTATTCACACACAAAAATCCTATAAACAAACGCACACAGACATGTACTTGTGGATATAGAAATAAATAAACCACGCTTCCAGTTTCGGCACGGTTTAATGCTAGATATATAGTTAGTTTTCTACTTCTATGCACATATGTATGCAGCACTTCATGCAGTACTTACATGCATGCCTGTGAAGTTGCAATCTCCCAGTAATTTTTTTTCTCGGGAAGATTTGTAGTTAAACCAGTTATGCAATGGCTATTTTTCGGTTTTATGGGGTTCAGGTTCGAACAAAATATTATAGTGTATTCTATACATAAATAATGAATAAAAATCATTAAAGCCCATTATTTTTACAAAGATGCAACAAAGTAAAAAAAAATTGAGTGATAAAAGCAAGTAGATATTAATGAATAAAATGTATAACCAAATAAGTATATTCTTAATCGAGAGATTGATCTCTTCGTCACTAGATAGAAAAGAGATCAGAGGGGACTGCTATCGAAGTTGGAAAAAAACAAACATCTGCGTCATTTACTACACGCATGCATGTATCATAAATAACAAGTATTGAGGAAAGTTTATAGACCTAATGCTAAATACTTTAATTTAATTAGCTAATTAATAGAAATACAACAATGATAGCAAAATCTGGTAGAATGTATACGTACATGTTAAAATTGTTGACGCGTGATCTGAATACACGATGATACAAGTAGGAGAACAAATCTAAGAGATTAAAAATTGCAAAAGGGGGAAGACAAAGTACTGTAAATGCAAAGTAGATTAATTATATTGCGAGCAAGTAAAAGTCCTCGTGGATCAATTATGATACCAACAAAAAGGTTCAGAAATTATATTGGACTGTCATTAATCACTGTACTATAGAAATTATATATATAGTTACAAAATGGAGTGAAACTTGAGGGGCCATGGCTCATATTTTTCATGATAGGAACCTTTGATAATGAAAGATAGAAGCAAATGGATCAAACAAAAAAACACATTTGATCGGTTTATATATATATATATAGATGAATAATTGATGAGAGAAATACAAGACAACTAGGGGTGGGAAGGATTAGTATCCACTTGTTTTCAACTTCTTCTTCTTAGACCATTCTCTATAACATACTTCAACATATATATGCTGTTGCATCAAATTTAAATTAAAATATTGCTACTTAGCACTTGCAAATATCACTTTCCTTTCCTCAGTTTTCAATCCCACCCAATTCCCTTTCTAGCAAATACCTCTTGCTATGCTTCTAAATAATCAACTACGTTGGTCAAAAGATGTAAGATTCTAAATTGCTGATTAAAGACAAAAGAACACACTTAATTATCTGCTTGTGTCAATTTTTTTTTGTGCACAACCCGAATCAATTTTATAAAATTAAACCGGACCCCCGTTCAGAGAACCGGAAATCGCAAAGTCAGCCAACCGGAACCGGAATCCTCAAAACAGAGGGACTCTCAACGAATGAATCTAAAAGCGACAAATACAAAAGATCGAGATATCAGAGAGGATGCCGTGAAGATCAGAGAATTTCGTTTCATCTGCAAAGACTGCAATAGCTGTCAATTTATTGATCTATAGATTTGATATGCAGATTTCTTTTTTTGGTTAAAAGATTTGATATGTTGATTAAAAACGTTCATCTTCAGGTAAAATACATGATGAAACCAATAAAATGTACACTCCATGTGTAAAATAAGGAATACTTTAGTAGATTCTACAGTGTGTATACAATGATACATATGTTTGTTGTCAGTCACGGAAGAGTACGTATATAAACATTATGAGTGTGTCTCTAAGTATAAACAAAAATAAAAGGAAGTGTATAATTACAACGTTGAATTCACGAAGGAAAGAGATGTATCTGAGAAATTGGAAGATAATGGAAACTGATAAGATACATCAAGACACATATAGCAATCTTGCCCATAGTGACACAACCTTAACATTTGTCTTTTCACCATTTGTCCCTATACTCTGATTATTTATATTATAGGCAAGTGTTTTAGGTTTAGTTTCTATCTACAATCATATAAATTACAAATCCTCATTTATTTAGTTTAAAACTAAACCAAAAAGTTAAAATGGTGACAAAAAATTAAAATGGTTATAAGATCCTTGTTTTCTAAAGTAAAAAAATATTGCTATAGTAATATATCTTTAATTTCACTTTTTATTTGTTTTTTCAGTTATATTACATACAGTAACATTAGAAATCAATAAAAACTAATTCTACAACCCAGCCAATCATCTATATATATATATATGTGAGTGCATCAGTCTGTATCTATGCATACCTTTTGTAAATACGTATACATATACGTGTGTTTTATCATTTTTTCTTGTCATATATGTGTTATATCATTGTTATAGAATCAATGATATGTTGATCAAAAAAAATATCAATGATATTGGTGTCTGTGAGAGAGAAAGAGATCAAAGAGAGCCAGTACACATATACGTGTGTTTTATCATTTTTTCTTGCCATCTATATATGTGTTATATCATTGTATATAGAATCAATGATATGTTGATCAAAAAAAATATCAATGATATTGGTGTCTGTGAGAGAGAAAGAGATCAAAGAGAGCCATCATTTTCCAAATGTTGTTTTCCTTTGTTCAGCTTTTTCATCAATTTACATATTTTCTGAATCCCATGTGGGATGGATCTTTGCTTGTCCCCTCTTGTTAGATTTTTCCCCCAATATATATATTAAATCTCAAAGCTCTTTTCTACAATATAATTAACCTATTTAATAATGAGTGGTGTTGTCTCTTATAGTTTATATCCTTACGACAGAGATTTGATTTAGTTTCTGTAGATATATATTTGTGGTCCTTACACAAGTTAGCTTAATTATTGTGCATGTATTATGTATATCTCCTTTTCTTCCACCTTCTACAAGTGTTTTTATATTGAGACATTATCATTTATAAGTACTTGTATAAACAACAAACTTTATACTGATTTGAATCTAGGTGAATTGGAATCAAGACTAATATTATAACCCGTATATAAGCCTATGTATACGTTAAATTATTATTATATCTTTGATACGTTAGCTCTTTTGTTGAAGATGAAAGCTATTAAGTGTTGCATATAAATGGAAGTTCAACTAGTTCTAATAATTGGGAGAAAATAAACAAGAAGAAGAGGCCAAGTTCGGTTGGATTTAAAAGAGAAAGTGACAATGCCCTTAGAATGGAAGGAATGAAAAGACAGTGCTAGGGAAGGAAGAGGGGACAATGGATGATGCAAGTTACTCTCATCATGTGATCCATCACTACTTTTATATCTAATTTATATATATTTCACTAAACAAATATTACAAAAGTTTCATCAATTAAGTAGCTAAATCCTTACATCAATATATTTTATTTCTATCCAGGATGAAACAAAAGATGTTGGGATTCCCTACACTGAAAACACAACTAAAAGGAGAAAATTCAACTAAAATTGCTTTAAATAGCATTCAAGAAAATTAAATGCCTTAATTTTAAAGTAAGTAATTAGCAAAAAATATAAAAACTTAAAAACGAAGATATTCTAATTATGTATATTTTACCTTTAAAGTTTATATATATTTCAGTGAAACTAGTTTAAAAATATTACTGACTCTACTTCATGTATATTAATAAGGGATAAAAAAATTATTAAAAACTATAATTGTAATAAACGGTAGATAGACTAAAAAAAGTTAATTTTTTTTGTCAACTAATTTAAATTAAACTATGATAAAAAGCTGTTTCAGATTATGTTTCTAGATATACCACATTATCCACATAATGTCACTATATTCATATGATTTGGTAGTCTCAAAAATTGGCAACCCATATTCGATTAGACAAAAAACATTAGAAAAACCTCATGGTTGAAAAGAATCTTAAGAAAAGACTAAGTTTGAATCGCCGGTGCGAAGTCAAAGAGAACATAATTTATTAATTCGTCATGCGCTCCACATAGACTACATTGCGTATTACATTCCAGATAGGCCGGGCATTTTATCAGTTAAATTTGATTCGATTCGTTATTTGTTTTGATTCGATCCGAAAATTTCGAATATTCGTAAGCTTTCGAAACAAAGCAAATACTAAAAACCAATATTCATTATAATCGAATCAAATCACAAATATTAAAATTTTG
>JABAYD010037146.1:0-10091 GCA_014822095.1 Diplotaxis tenuifolia
GAACAACAACATGGCCAAGGGAAACTCTACACTGAACCATCGAGAAGACCAAGCCTCTCTCCTTGCTGCTTGCAATAAACGTAAGAAATTGGTGAACTGCAGTAAACATTGAAGATAAAAAATTTGCAGCAAGGGTAGAAGGTCAGCGAACGTATAGACTATGGAATGCAAAATATGATATACTTATTCTGAAAGGGAAATATTTATAATCTCACAAGAATTATTGTTTAGAGAATCGGTTCTTATACCCATATGAATTACTCCATCTGTTTCAAAATAATATATATTTTAGAAAAATATTGTTTCTATAAGATCTATATTTTACATTTTCAATGTATATAATAATGGAAAATTAAAAATTTCGAAGACATTAATTGTGTTTAGTAAATTTTGATTGGTTTAAAATCAAAGAAAATATATAAACACAGAAAATAATACATTTAATGTCAAAGTTTTACGTGTTTTCTTAATAAGTGTGAAAACTCTAGAATATACATTATTTTGAAATAGAGGGAGTAGGAAACGCGATCCTTTCTTCAAGTAAAGAAGGCACAAAACCCTTGATAGGAGTCTTAGGAGAAGAAGAAAATAAGAGAAATAATGGAAAAAGAAAACATACGACCATTGGCACTAGCCCTTCGGATTTGTCCGAACCAAACCAGGCAAACATGACCAGAATTTTAGGTTTTCGATTCAGTTTCAGTTTTGAGTTTGGTTTTGTTCAATAGAGTTTTAAAAATTGATTCCAGTTATCGGTTTGGTTCAGTTCAGTTCTTTTTTTTCAGATTACTGAAAAAAACAAAAACAGAATAAAATTTAACCAAAAAAAAACGAATTAAACTGAAATAACCAAATTTAACCAAAAACATATGACCTTTTCTTAGAAAATTGTACCGAATTAACCAAAATTCAATAATATCGGCTATTTTTGGAATAAAACTGAGAAACAAATAACCGATAATTGAACCAAAATTTAATTCGGTTAATTTCAGACTTGGTTTTCAAAATTTTGGTTAACAAAAACTGATGGTCCGGTTTGGTTTCGGAAATCTGAAGGCACATGGCTAATTGGCACTAATTCATAAATTTAATATGTTCATATCATAGAAATCAATATATAACGCAAGGAGAAATATAAGAAATCTATAGCAACCCTATGAATGATAGAATCTACTGGAGAGCACCCTTATTGATAGGTTCTACACTTTAGGTTCTCAAAAACACACACATATATATATATATATAATTTTATTATGGGGTTCTGTGCGGGAAAGGGAAAGGTAACCAAAGTATCTGAAAACATACATATATATGTATTTTGAAAACCCCAAAAATAGAACCCATAAATTGAAGTGCTATTCGAGCCATTCCAAATGAAAGTCAAGCCAACTTTCAAAAAACAATTCCAATGAAAGTTAATTTCTCTAACAGAAGTATCTAACAACTAAACTATTATTTAATAGAATGGATGTCTTAACAAGTAAATTACACATTTTACTCTTTTTTGTAGTTTGAAATATTTATGTTGAGAAATCTCTAGGGCTTTTTTGCTAAATAACAAAAACAAAGAGAAATTAGTTTTGGGAGAGAGAGTTGAAAGAAATAGGGAGAGAAAACAGGAGAGAGGGGGATATTTTGGTTAGATATTTAATTTTTTTTTCTTAGCTACTTGGCCTAGTTTCCCAAATCTCTAAGAGAAATTGCACCACTAAACAAAAAAAAAACAAATTAGTTAAATAACCAAAATCTCCTTTTTCTCTTCCTTTCTCTCTCTATCTCTCTCTACTCTTGTAAAACTTAAGGTTTATTGAATGTTTGTGTGTGATTAATCGTGGCTTACAATGCCCAATATATAAAACTCTATGATTAGGGGATAACCCTTATTATTCTACCCACTTTATATTAGAGTATATCTCTAATATATTACATGATTATCTACATTCTAGATATACATTATCACAACACTCCCCTCAAGTCGGAGCATTGCAAATGCCCAATTTGGACATGAGATTATTGAACTGAACTTTCCCCAATGCTTTGGTAAAACGTCGGCCAACTGTTCCTTGGCACCAATATGCGAGCATGTAATCATCCCATACTTGAGAGCATCACGAACCCGATGACAATCTATCTCCACATGTTTAGTTCTTTCATGAAAAACTGGATTCAAAGTAATGTGTAAGGCTGACTTGCTATCACAAAAGAGACGTGATGGTGTTTTTGGAGCAAAACCAAGATTATTAAGCAGCTGACGCAACCACTTTACCTCACGTGCGGCAATTGACATTGCTCGGTACTCAGCTTCGGTTGAGGAATGAGAAACTACATTCTGTTTCTTTGTCTTCCAAGACACATGAGAACCACCAATCATGGCTAAATAAGCCGTTAAAGATCTTCTCGTCATTGGACATGCTGCCCAGTCGGCATCGCAAAAGATAAACAGCTGCAAGTTCGTATCTGACTTCAACAAAATCCCTTGTCCTGCAGTCTCTTTAAGGAACCTCACCACACGCAAAGCCGCATCCATATGTCTCTCTCATGGCTTTTGCATGAACTGCGATAGTATGTGGACTGAGTACGATATGTCGGGCCTGGTATTAGCAAGATTGATGAGTCTGCCAATGAGCCTCCTATAGCATGCTAGTTCTGCATAAAATGCACTATCGTATGTTGCCAAATGATGGTTGTGTTCCATTGGTGTCACCGCTGGCGTAGAACCGAGAAGATCCGTCTCTTTTACTATGTCCATTGCATATTTTTCTGACTCAAAACAAAACCCTCTTTTCCACGCGCAATTTCGATCCCTAGGAAGTATTTAGGCTTCCCTAGATCCTTCATATGGAAACACTCTCCAAGATATGTTTTGAACTTCGTAATTGCTTCATCATCATTACCACAAATGATCAAGTCAACAACATAAATCAATACATGTATCTCAACTCCTCCACGTGAGTAAACAAACAAGGAATATTCAGAATAATATTGACTAAAACCAGCTCGAACAAGTGCTTTTGTAAGCTTCTCAAACCAACAACGAGGAGCTTGCTTTAAACCATAGAGTGACTTGTGCAACTTACAAACTTTGCTTGGATCAGAACTTGTAACACCTTGCGGAAGCTTTATATAAACCTCTTCATGCAAGTCACCATGGAGAAAAGCATTATGCACACCCATTTGGTGAACCTCCCAATTATTTTCAGCAATTATTTTCAAAAGACTTCTAACTGTTGTCATCTTGGCTACCGGGGCAAACGTCTCATCATAATCAGAACCCGCTTTCTGC
Source organism: Diplotaxis tenuifolia (assembly GCA_014822095.1). Classification (NCBI taxonomy): domain Eukaryota; kingdom Viridiplantae; phylum Streptophyta; class Magnoliopsida; order Brassicales; family Brassicaceae; genus Diplotaxis; species Diplotaxis tenuifolia. Next base: position 3,284 of record JABAYD010037146.1, read on the forward strand.
CTGTTTCCGAGCACAACTAACCTTGCTTTTAAAACGCTCCACCTTTCCATCTGTGTTATACTTTATTTTGAACACCCACATTGTGTTCAATGCTACCCGACCAGGCGGCAAATCGACTGTACTCCAAGTGTTGGATACTTCAAGTGCATCCACTTCTTTGTGGACTGCTTTCTGCCATCTCTTATCTCTCATGGCTTCTTTGAAATTCTTAGGCTCGCTCTCTGCACATACTGCTGCAAGAAAATCTTTGTGCCCAAGAGAGAATGCCTCATCAGAGATAAATTCGGTGAGAGGACAGAGTGTATTACCTGTGACCGGATCGAAGTAAACGCTGTAGGATTGATTGGCAGTGGGAGCGTGAGGGGTACTATTTGTCACACGAGCTGCACTGTAGGTCACATAATCATTGAGTAGAACAGACGGCGTCTTAACACGTTTTCCTCTGCCTAACTGTTCCTCTGTTTCAGTCACGACGTACTCTGTTTCAGAAGTATCAGCATCAGCTGCAGCTGATTCTCTTGTCACCTCTGGTCCTACTTCGATGATTGCAGGGTATTGAGCAGCTGAGACAACTCCTTCATGGACTTCGCTACTGGACAACTTGTCACTACTCCCCCTCTTTTCTATAGTCTCTGATTCATTGTTCAATAACACATCCTCAAATGTTTCAATAACTCTTGGATTCATTAAACCCTCGGACACCTTTGCTGCAAACGGGAATTCATTTTCCCTAAAGATCACGTCCCTTGACACAAAGAACTCTTTTGTATCAAGATCATACAGCTGCCATCCTTTCTATCCGACAAACATACACTTTCTGCTACGTGAGGCAAACTTGTTCTTGTCACGTAATTGTTTATGAGCAAAACATAACGAAAACAAACACCCGGAGCTCAGAATAAGACTGCGGTTCTCCGAACAACACCTCATGAGGACACTTTCCAGCAAGAACCTTGGTCGGTGTAAGGTTTATTACTTGTGCTGCAGCAAGTACTGCCTCCCCCCAGAATTTAATCGGCACTTTTGCTTGAAACAACAACGACCGTGCCACATTCAGTAGATGCATGTGCTTTCTTTGTACTCTCCCATTTTGTGGAGTTCCTACACGGGAAGTTTGATGAACAATTCCTTTTGCTTTGAAAAACTCTGTTAGGCACATGAACTCAATATCGTTATTACTTCTTACCTTCTTCACCGTCTTTCCAAACTGATTCTCAACGTAAGTACATAAACTTTAAATCAATCTCTTCGCATCAGACTTCTCAAGAACCAAAAAATTCCATACCGTGCGTGAGAAGCCATCAACTTTTGTCAAAAAAGAAAATGCTCTGTGAGATGATTTAACTCGATATGGTCCCCAAACATCAGTATGAATTAACTCGAAACAATCACTACTTTTATAAGAACTTTCATAAAACTGATCTCTTGTTTGCTTAGCCTCAAAACAGACTTCGCAGGAATGTAAATTCTTAGAAACACCAACACCAGAAAACACAGGTAATGAAGACAAAACAGAAAACGCTGGATGTCCTAGTCGCCGATGCCACAAAAATGTATCCTCAACTTTCACTATCTTGTTAACTCGTGCCACTCTGACATATGTAAAATAGTACACCCTCCACGTTCCTCACATGCTCCAATCAGCGTCCTCGAACACCGATCCTGTAACACACATATAGTATCAGTGAAGAACGCAAAACAATTTGAATGTTTCAAAAGCTTTGACACTGAAACTAAAGAGCAGTTCAAATCAGGAACATATAGAACATCATATAATGATATTCGATCTGACAAAGCCAACACACCCACTTGCTTTGACAGTGTCATACTTCCATCTGCAAAACCAATCTTTCACGCAGCTATATCTATTAGATTAGTAAGAAGATGTTTGTCTCCTGTCATATGGTGTGATGCCCTTGAATCAAGTATCACATAACCTATATCCTTACCGGGCTGCTTATCTGAACTGTTTGACTTCGAGTTGATGATCTGTTGGATCATTCTCCATTGCTCAGAAGTCAATTCGGGTGCACTGTTTGTAGGGTTAGCATTAGTGGCATACGCCACATCAGACTGCCCCCTTCCTCGGGAAGACCCACTTCGGCCTCCTCCTCTCGGAGAACCTCGAGTACCTCTTCCTCCTCTCTCTCTGTAAACCACTCAGGATAACCGATCATTTGCCAACAAGTACTTTTGTCGTGACCAGTCCCCTCACAATTCGAACAACTTCAATCGCTTCCCTTATCATCACGTGATCCTCCTTTTCCTTCGCTAGAGTCACCACTGTTTGCTCCTTCTTGGCGACTTGCAAACCCAACAGCTTCTTGGTTTTGCTCACATAGCTTGGCTTAGTTCAACTGATCTTCTTCACACACCACCTTGTTATACACTTTTCCAAGTTCTGGAAGAACATCTGCCTTTATGATCGCCATCACTACGTGCCCAAATCTGGATTCATCGAGTCCCATAACGAATTGATGAACCCATTCATCCTCTCTTTCTTTTTCATACAACACGGCAGCCTCACATGTGCAGGCTGGTGGAGGTCTATAAGTTTGCAACTCCTCCCACATCTCCGCCAATCGACTGTAATAGTCAATCACGGCTTCCCCATCTTGCCTACACACGAAGCAAGCTTGTACATAAGTTGATGTATCCTCACCTTATTCCCCACTGAGAATATTTCTCTGATATTTTCCCAAAGCTTGTGCGCATCAGTAATGAATGTAACGGTAGATCTCACTCGCGGCTCAATCGATGTCCTCAGCCATCTAATGATCATGGAGTTCACACTGAGCCACGTCTCTAGATTAGCATCTCCTTCTGCTGGTTTCTTCAGCGTTCCGTCGATAAAACCAGCTTTTCTCTTCGCTTGCAAAGCGTTCATCATCTATCTTGCCCACTCATTGTAATTTTCTCCTTTGAGCTGGACAGATGTGATCAAAGCTCCTGGATTGTCAGATGAAAACAATGAATAAGGCGAGTTTACACTCTTCTCTCCGGTCACGCCAGCAACAACAGCTTTCTCATCTCCCATATTCTCTGTTGAGAGTTAAGAACAAGAAACAGAGTAATCAGAAGAACAATTAGATCGTTAGGTTTGATGGATCTTTATTGCTCTGATACCATGTAAAACTTAAGTTTTACTGAATGTTTTTGTGTGATTAATCGTGGCTTACAATGCCCAATATATACAATTCTATGATTAGGGGATAACCCTTATCATTCTACCGACTTTATATTAGAGTATATCTCTAATATATTTCATGATTATCTACATTCTAGATATACATTATCACAACAACTCTCATTCTAGAAATCTAATTTTAGTTTTTTTGGCTATTTCACAAATTTCTCCCAACCTTTAATGGGATTGCTCTGATGAGAGGGAGCCTATCATATAAACTCAAGGAGAGAAACAACTATAACAAGCCTACAAAAGCTCTGAGGGAGGGATAATCTATATCAATTCAAAGAGGGATGGAATCTACAACTCTATACAAATGACGAAATCTACATGAGCTATCAGACAAATATAATCAATATCAGCCCAAGGAAGGACAATTTAAAAAAAATAACGAAGGAAGAAATCTACATGATAATTATTCATTTAGTTTGCCCGAGAAAATAATAAATTATTTTAGTTACCACATTTTTGTGTTTTATATCAAATTACACTTTTATATATAAGAAAACAAACAATAGATGATGACAGTTAATTAAATATCTCTGGAGATACAAGTCTTCATCATATTTAGAAGATGACGTCAGGAACGATCCCAAGCTCCTTAAAAGCTGCGGGACATTCAGCTTGCGGGGTCTTAACCATGAAACCGAGAGGGTTAACGATACGTGTCTCGTGAGAGACGATACCGTCATTCGCCGTCAGGCTAACCTTAGCGGCGTTACGTAGGTAAGCATCTTGGCTGACGTCACTGCAAGCACTGTCAGGTGATTGGAGGAGAACGAGCTCGCAGACTTCCTCCTCGTGGTCACCGGTCACTTCCATTGTGTAGCTGCCTGATTTGTCCGTCACGGCTTCCTTGGTCAACGCCACGGTTCCGTTTGTTCTGCTCCTGCACTCTAGCTTCACTTTCGCTCCTTCACCCACCAAAACAAAAACAATTACAATTGGAAGGAAAAGACATACTTTATTACACCTGCACTCTTCAATTACAGTGCATTTAAAATAGCATTGTTCTGTTTTTATTCAAAAGAATGTTATTTTCCTTCTAGACATGGAAGAAATAATAGTCATTTCTATTTAAAGAGTAAATTGAGTAAATTTATTTCTATAAAAGCATTTATAGGCAAATATATAAATGAGTTGGAAATGTTGTTACCACTTAGCTATTGCTGTTTGGTTATTGTTATTTGTCTTTTAGCTTTCAACTAATACTATATAAGGAAAGTTTCCAAAAAAAATCTATAATACTATAAGCATGTGTAATTTGCATGTATATAAAAACTATACCTTCAAGGAATTTGCTGAGACGGGTAACAAATTGGACACGGCATGTGTCACAGTAAACTGATCCCTGAATTTTGAAACTGTCCAAGTCATCGGCATCGGCCATAGCCTTGCCGGCTAGGGACGACAGGCACAAGGCGGAGACAAAGAAGAAGATGACCTTGGTCGCCATTTGATTGAATATGTTACAAAATTTGTCTTTCTTCTCCTTTCGAATCGTTTTCTTTGTTGGGATTAGAGAAGAGGACAACTTATTCACAAGAGCCACAAAGTTCGGTTTTATACAATTAAAAATTCATTTGTTATTTTTAGCTAAATTTGAAAAAAACCATTTATTTGGTAAATTAACTAATTTTATTCTTTAATGAAAATTAGTTTGTTAATGCTTTTTAATTATAGCCTTCAATTTCCAAAATGTGTCTTTCTTTGGACTGGATTTCCTCTCTTTTCTCGCTTTGGTTTTCTCCCTAATATTAGATAGAAACCAAAAATAATATGTTTGCATTTTTAACGTACTTCAAATATTAAAGAATGATTTTTTATTATTTTTTATAACATCTGAGGCCCAAATAATTCCTTTAGGCCCGAGATCCACGGTGGATCGAACCCAAGAACACAACAATACCAACATCTGCACTTAGACCAACTGGGATGCCACATCCCTGGTAAAACGAATGAACTTTGTTGGATGTATAACTAAAAACCATATCAGAATGTCATGTTCAATTCAATGTAAAGCTTACGATGAACACTTTATTTTAGTCATTAGCTTATTAGGTACACAAGAGAGTTTTTCTTTCATACAGTTTCCAGATTCGGGTTTGGGTCGGATTTACACTCGTCTAATCGGCTTTTATGGAGCTGGAAAGCCGGATTAATCCAGGCTTCACAGCTACATTGCATCCCAGCCCAGTTGAAATAACCTAACCGGGCATTACATCCCAAACAAAGAAGTTTCTCTTCAACAAAACCATAATGAACTGCAATATCCAAATAGTATGTTAAGATCCATGAAAAAGATTCTTGTTGAGATACAGAGTTAATAACATATTTATAAAGATTCTCAACACTTGTTTGCATCCATTTCATAGGCTCGAAGAGCACTGCACTCCCCCAGAGTTACCGCTTCTCTTTTTCCAAGCAAAGCATTCTTCACCTTTCCCTGGTTCATGTGGGACTATGTTTTCCTCAATAGCGACTATTCTTCTGCATTTCTTGCAACGGTACATGACTTGAGGCTTCGGGAGAGACTCATGTGAAGAAGAATTGCTCTCTACTTCCTCCACTTGCAATTCAGTAACAGCCGTGCTGCTCTCCACCTCAATGTGAAACTCAGTCATAGCTTCTTCTCTTCTATCTAAGACTAAGAAAAATCTTAGACTAAGAGAACGAAGTTACGATTTGACTATCCAAATGTAGTCCAGGATCAACACAGATATCTCAAGTTTCACATGTCTATATGCACAATGAATGTTAACGAGACTAAAAAACTTCAATTTGTTGTTAAACTTTGAAGTCACCCACAAGTCCAAGACTGTATAATCGCAGAGCAACAATATGTTCTTGATTCATAAGTTGCATGATTAACCACACGAAAACAAAAAACATGAAATTCAATTTACTGAATCAGCAAGGGAGAAGAACAGTAGCAGACACAAAGCTCAAACACACACAAAACCCCAGACAAGAAATATATAAACCTACACGGGAAAAAACCCTCAAATTAAACTTTTAGATATTAGAAAAAGACGAATCACCTTTTCCAAGGCTGGTAAGAGCTTACACTAATGGCTCAATAGCCCGGATTAGGGCCGTGGGCTCCGATGTGTTGCGTTGTAGTATGGATATTCTTTAAATTAAAGTTTTTTTTCTTTTTTTTACTCAAATTATCATGTAGATATAGCTCATATGGTCATCATTAAGCCTATTTATGGCAACTATCAATATATGCAAAATATCCCATAAAATGATGGAAAGAAGATCTGTAGCTACACGAACTATTGGCTAATATATCTTAAACCATCTGAAGTATTAAAATGTATCTCTAACTACATAAACTCTTTGAAATGTATCTAATTAACCATGCAGGGTCTAATTAGATCTATTGAACAATTTTCGGGGTGAAATCGAATTTCTGAAACTTATTTCACCCGACCCAGAATATGAACCCGACCATTAAAATCGACCCGACCCGACCCGACCTAGAAACGTTATCTTCTCTTCTTTGCTTTCACGATCTCATCACTTCTCATCCACAAAAAGAAAGAACAACACAAAAACGTGAAGATGGAAAGGGGATTAACGCCATATAACCCTTGCCCTCCAAAAATATTGTGA
>JABAYD010037161.1:0-19122 GCA_014822095.1 Diplotaxis tenuifolia
ACGGGGGTCGGAGCCCGCTCTGATACCATGTTAAATTCGGGTTTACTATGGGCTTCCAACTTAAAACCAATTGGCAATTAGTGGATTGACCCAAGTCCCTTATATATTACTCATGTCCCTTACATCTTTCCAATGTGGGATCTTTTATCCCAATACTCAGCGACTGCTAACTCTTCTTGCTTGGCAATCAACGATCTATCTCCTATGGACTGAGCGAAACAACCGTCACCATCGCCAGGAGTTTCAACCGTTCAGTTCACTGAATAAACTGGCGAACACACTCATCAGGAACCGTATCTCTATTTTTAGGGATCTCAACCCTCGATTCTCTTCTCAGATGATGCAAGCGTGACTGGAATGATTGTATCTTCTCTCGTGATCATCGATTTTGTTGCTTCCCCTTTCAGCAACTTTTCTATCTTTTGTGTTTCAGTTGCATTTCTTTTGGGTTAGGCCCACTCTCTAATCTTATCTTGTTGTAATGGGCGAAACCCCTAAACTTCCTTCGAGGCCATTTAAATTTCAAGTAAAGCTCTTTTTTTTTAAAAAAAATAAATAAATAACATGTGGTTTGGTACACTATTTCTTATCTAGTGTATTAAAAATTATTGTTTTATTGTTATTTTCTTGATTGTTATTGATTAACTAAAAATGAAAAGTTTTTGTTATTGATTAATTAAGAATGCTTTTTCAAAGTTATAAGAAGTGAGTAATAACGCTTATTTTTTTGCAGAGTCTATTGTTATTGATTAATTAAAAAAAGTAAAGAAAACATATGCAATCATCCTTTAATATTTTCTATTTCATATTTTGGAGAAAATGGAAAATCTGATTTTATATAAGCTTTTTTCATTTTATTGTGTTATCGATACCAACAAATTATTTTATCTTTAAACTACAATACATATTTTAATTTATTTAGATTTGTTAAACGAAAAATGACGCAACTTTGGCAATCTTTACGCCAAAAACATGATATATTATTTAAGAAATTATATAATAAAAATTCAATAGTAAAATTTTGATATTGATCTAATTACTTCTTTTTATTTTAAATAAAATCTTAAATTAATTTTGTTGAAAGACAACTAATGCAAATATAATTTTTAAAAGATATTGTTATAAAATATCATTTATAGCATTTTAAATTTCATATTTTTATATATATTAAATATTGTAAAACTAATATATATTTATAAAATAATATTAATTAGTGTAACTGTTTTTTAGCTTGTAAATATAAAAAATATATTATCTTTATCGCGTAGTTATACTATTCATTATACTTGTCACCATTCGTGTATTTTGTTTTGAATCGCTTATTTTAGACGAGCCGCAGTAATTCTGCAGTGCGTATTTATCTTATACAAACCACAGTTAAAACACACCACAATATTCAAACTTTTTTTGGCGCTATTCAATCCGTTGTTACTAAATATATAACAGAATAAAAATCTATATCTATTAACTCAGAATTGCTAGAGCTTCATACTAATAATATTTTATAAATAAAAAGAGAAAGAGTCGAAGTAAATTGATATGTCTTATTCCATTTATAATTAGTTCTTTATATATTATATTTACTATACCTTGTCATTCCTTGTTCATTCCCAAAGTTTAAATTGTAATGGAGAACAAGTAAATATAATATTTTTCTTAATAGACATCACAAAATATTCATAACACAAATTATTTTGACAATAAAAATTATAAACCAGATATATCCGAAACAGATTATAAGTTATTATTTTTAAAAGTAACGAACAGTAAAATAGGCACACCAACATCTCATTAAATATCATACTGCATAAATAATGTGACAACAACCACAAGTCACTAGTTATGTTGTTTTCTATTTGCTTCCTCCAAGAATTTTATACTTTACTGGATTTGAACCAAACTTGGAACATAACCAAGAAGAACTGGGCATGGAGATATCTCTTTAATTTCCGCACCAAGCTGATGCACTTGTATGTATTTCTCCTCTCCGACAATGTGTATGATGTTCTTGGAGAACGAGCAGGGTCTATTACAAGACAAGACAACTTTGTTCTCCTGGTTGACCAAGAAACTAATATTATCTCTAAACTGATAACGATAGGGTATATCATTTCTCGACACTGTTAGGAACTTACTCCATAACATTTCTACAGTACCCTCACTCTTAGTTGCTATCCATATGTTAGTTACAGCAAATTCTAAGACAAGAGTAGCTAACATACAAAGTTGGTTCCCTTCTCCAGTCACTGATAAAGCCACATCACAGTGATTAATATAATCTTCAGGCGGAAAAGGCACACTTCGGAGTTTCTCTGTTGAAAAGTCAAAACTTAGTAAGACAAGACCTCCTCCTTTGAGTGAAAGAAATCCAGTAACTATTTCCATTCACAGAAACAAAACGACAATATATTTTTGGAAAGTACCACTCTCCAGTCTCATGGAAACTCTTCCACGAATTAGAGGTAAAGTTATAGACTTCATACTCAATTTGATATGGGATACCATCTCCCAATCGATACAATCTCAAGATCTTGTAACAAAGGGATTTGTTATCGTAACCGATAGTATAGTAGTCCAGATCCTTGCTGGAATTTCTAGGTTGAATCCACATGGTTTCTCCTGAACAAGGATTCCAAACCACTCGTCCATTGTCTTTGGTGGTGCATAGCAATAAGCCTTCACAGTGATATACGCTGCGTATGTCGACTTCTTCAGAAGAATTAGAGAGAGGATCTTTGAGACTGAATTGACTTGTTACCTTTACCGATGGAGCAATGCCGTTGCCAACTCCACATAGATTGACACTTAATAAACAAATCCTAAAATTAATCACCAAAATAACCAGACTGTTTTGGTGCATTAGCAGAGTGCTTCTTTGCAAGTCTTCCATCTTTAATCAAAGTGTTCCATCCTTTAGATGTGGATCGCAGTCGTGCCAACGATATTGCTGGAACCTTTGAAAGTATTTCCACCACCAGATCCACTGGAAGGTTTATGCTCGTCATCTCTCCCACAACTAGGAACAAAGAAAGCTAAGGACAAGATCGAAATAGTTAGTATTTTTTTGGTTCTAACTTACTTTTTTAATATGGCGTGAAGGTGAGAGGCATTATATATACACATTAAGGTAACACTAAATGCACATTAAATAGTATGTGATATAATCTAGATTTTTTTTTGTTGTAAAAGCACTTATATGGCGAAGTATCATGCACGGCAAGGAATTGCTTAAAAAGGAATTGTACCGCCATATTGGCAATAGGGCCAATTCTAATGTATGGGCAGAAAATTGGATTGATACTATTCCGCGCCCTCCAATGTATCGTGAGGGTAGCTCAATAAATTTGGCGCTAAAGGTTGCAGACTTATTCGTGCAGGGGTCAAACCAATGGGATATTGATTTGCTGAATCAGACCTTTACACCTCAGGATGTTCAAAGGATTTTACTTCTCAAACCATCATTGGCAATTGATAATTCGATGAGATGGGGATTTACCCCAAATGGGGTATATTCCACTCGCAGTGGGTATAAGCTGTTGGAGGCTTTGGTGGGTTTTGAGCACCCTAATGGAAACTCTATCACTCCTAATGAAAAACAATTGTGGCGTGACCTATGGAAGATCAAAGCTCCACCCAAGATTAAACATTTTATGTGGCGGGCTTTATCTGGTGCGTTAGCGGTCAAGCAACGTCTGACTACACGGGGTATTCCAATTGATCCAACATGTCCGGTTTGTGGTCTTGGTGATGAAACTATATGCCATGTTCTCTTTACTTGTGATAAAGCATGTGCCACTTGGGCACAATCAAATTTTCCATTACCTTTGGGAGGGTTCTCTCGGACTTCCATTTTCTTCAATTTTGTGTATCTGATCAGGACCTCCAGGAGCTCTTCTACGAATATACACACTAGTAAAGTTTTCACATGGTTATTATGGGAGATTTGGAAAGCTAGGAATGCTTTTGTATTTGAATCCAAGGTTCTCGAGTCTTCGTTTATTGCTAAGAAGGCATATGAAGATGAATCAACATGGTTTGATACTTTCACAGGATCGAGAAATGATTCGGATACAGCCACCATGGGTATAGATACATGGAAAAAACCAATTGCTGGTTTCCTCAAATGTAATGTTGGATCCTCATGGGTAAATTCCAGCCACCCCAGTGGTGCTTCATGGATTTTACGTGATGAATATGGTGGTACAATCATGCATAGTCGCCGAGCATATTCCTATATGCGTTTGAAAACAGAGGCTGACTTATGGGCTCTATTTTGGGCGGTTGAATGCTTGCAAAACTTACATTTCTCCAATATTGTTTTCGAGACTTCTTCGGAGAGTCTTCGTTCCTTTCTCATTCAGCCTGATGATCACCCTAGTTTCAGCATTCTTTGCCACAATATCTTTTTCCTGTTGGCAAGGATCGATTCCTGGAGTCTGGAGCACGTTTTTCCTGAACGCAATGAAGCTGCCGCGGCTATTGCTTTAAGTGTCACCCGTGATCTGCGTCACCACTCCTACATCGCCCGACATGCTCCGGTGTGGCTTCACTATTTGCTCGCTCTGGAGGCACAATAGTAAGGAAGGGTGGTGAGATCTTTTTTCCATTTTTATTTGGTGTCTAATGGCATCCCATTGTATCCCTTCTGTTTTCTCTTGTGTTATTTGTTACTTTGAACTCTCCAAGTGTTATAAAAAAAAGCACTCATAAGTATTAAATATTATAATTTAACATTTATTATCAATATATAAATTCATTTATTTTGGCATATTTGTAACATTTAATGCATTTAAAACTAAAACTAAATGAAAATATATAATTCATTAATTTGTTTTTTGTTCAACTTACTCTTTAGATATTATGAGAAGATGAGATCATATATACATTAATGTAACATTGAATGCATATTCAATATCGTGTGATATATCTAGATTTTTGCATGGGGAGTTTGTAAAATCACTTTCTCTATTTTATTTTGAAAATAATTAAATATATTTATATTCTATAACCAAATTCAATATGATGAAATTATTGTTAATAGATATCTAAATATTCACAAAGTTGACAAAAAAAGATATCTAAATATTCAAACAATTCTAATGACATAAATCATAAATAAATAGGATGAATATTGTTTTTTGGTAACTAAATGTTAGTTTCATATAATGTTTATATTTTAATAAGATGGATGAATATTGTTTTTTGGTATTTCGGGTTTCAGATTTTTAAGATAGTTTAAATATTGTACTGAATGTCACATTTTTTATAAATATATAAATCCATTTATTTTGGCATATTTTGTAGAATTTAATGCATATTAAAATTTATAAATTATTGAATTTAAATTTAATTATCAGAAAATATCAATAAAATTATTATTTAATTTAGAAATAAAAATTCAGAATTATCTTAAATATTTCTAATTGTATTTTAATGAGCATAATAGTATAAATTGATGAAGTTTCAAAATACTTATTTACAAAATTTAAATTTTGAAATAAAATAATATTTAAATAGATTATTTTAGAAACAAATACCATAATTCTATTTCAAATATACAAAATTAAAATATTATATATTTATCTATCTATACTATTAAAAAGAAATTATGAGTTATTTCATGGGTTTTTTTTTTATTTGGACCATTCTTGAGTTTCACATCTTATATATTGAAATAGAAGTCATAACCTTAATTTATGTATGATTTTGTTTTTGAAAAAAGACTATTCATAAGAAAAATATCAAAATTATCAAATATTACATAACCTACTGATAATATCTTTGAATTGTTTTATCTTTCTACTTGAAGTACAAAAAATTAAGTGTTTGGAAACAGAGATAGGCAAAATTAAAATTTTTATTGGAAACATGGATAGCCTACAAATCTAATGGGCTTACTTTCATTAAACTATTATTGCGGCCCAAAATACTATTATTATTTGTTTTTGGCTTTTCTATCATTGATATTATTTCATTTCTTAAAATTATTTATACATATATGTTCTCGTGTTTTAAATATATTTAGAATAAATCAAGAATATATATATATATATATATATATATCTTATTTATATGATTGATATTGACTATTGTTATAAGTTTCAAACAATGATATACTAGCCTCTCAATTCATCATTAAAAATTAACTTAAAAATTTGACTAAATTGTTTAGTGTATATAACTTTGCACCAAATTTAGCCCAAAAAACTTTATAAACTATTACTAAAATGTTTACGTGTCACAACATTTTATGGACACTCATGTTACATAATACAGTGATGACATACAATTTTTAAACAATATACTATTAATTAGTAAAACTGGAAAAAATAGATTGTACATTTAAAAATGTTTATATATATCATAAAAACAAATATCCGCCCAGTCGGACGGATTATAATCTAATTTTATATATTAAAATAGGAGTCTTAACCTTGATTTATGTGTGATTTCTTTTTTTAAAATGGACTATTCCTTAGAAGAATTATCAACATTATCAAATGTCACATAATCTTATGATAATATATTTGGATATCTTTATCTTTCTATTTTAAATACAAATGAAATAAATCTAACAAAAGTTTTTGGCATCTTTTAAAATTATATTTCTTTAAATCATTCAATTTAAATTCTAATTAACATAATATATCAATACAAACTATTATTTATTTTATGAATGAAAATTTAGAATTATCTACAATATTTCTAATTATATTTTAATGAGAATAATAATATAAATTAATGAAGTTTCGAAAATACTTATTTACCAAATTTAAATTTTGACAAAAAAATACTTAAATAGATTATGTAAGAAACAAATACTGGAATTCTATTTCAAATATACAGTAATAAAATATTATATTTTTATCTATCTATACTATTAAAAAAATTATGAGTTATTTCATGTGTATTTTTTATTTGTAATATTAAACAAATATCAAATTTTACATCCTATATATTAAAACAAAATTCGCAACATTGATTTATGCGTGATTTGTATTTTAACATGGACTATTCCATAGAAAAATATCAAGATTATCAAATGTTACATAATCTAATGATAATATCTTTGAATATTTTTATCTTTCTATTTGAAATACAAATGAAATAAATCCAACAAAATATTTTTGGCATCTTTTAAAATTATATTTCTGTAAATCATTGAATTAAATTTTAATTATCATAAGATATCAATAAAAATATTATTTAATTTATAAATGAAAATTTAGAATTATCTTAAATATTTCTAGTTATATTTAATAAGAATAATAATACAAATTGATGAAGTTTCGAAAATACTTATTTACAAAATCAAAATTTTGAAAAACAATATTTAAATAGATTATGTTAGAAAAAATATTTGAATTGTATTTCAAATATACAAAAATAAAATATTATATATTTATCTATCTATACTGTTAACAAAAAACATAATGAGTTATCTCATGTGTATTTTTTTTATTTGGACCATTCTTTAAATAAATATCAAATGTCACATAATCTAATTATAATATCACCCTATATCTTTATCTTTTATTTGAAATACAAATGTTTTTTTAAATTAATTTTTTTCTGAAATAGCACTATATGTTCCTAAAACCTAAAGAAAAAACTATATTCTAGAGTTTGATCCACACATATTTTTCATTTTATAAAGATAAAGTTTTGATATTATCATAAAAATTAAATATATGATTTACTTTTAATATTATATATTATATAACTCTATAATTTTGTTGTTTAAGTTCCTTATTTGTCATCATTAATATATATATATATATGTATATATATAGAGAGAGAGAGAGAGTAAGCCAAGGTAGAGATTGTTGTTTGGGCTTATGTCTTCACTCTCTCGGACCGATAGGTATTGGGCCGCACTATCAGTTCTTGGGCTTCGCGGGTGTTTGGTTTGAAGATTCGCAGAACGCCGTCGTCTTCGTTATAACCTGCAATAATAAAAGGAAACCGTTAGATAGTTTCTTACATACATCAAGAAACAGAGCAATCATCGGAGAGGAAGAAGAAGATCGAAGGGGAAGAAGCTTACCTCGCCGTGTGAAGTCGATCACTGAGGAGATTATTTATCTCTATTGCTTTTTAATTCTCTGTACTCTATCTCCTTTGTAAACCTGTAACAAAGAGATAGTTAGAGCGGAGAAAGTGTAACGATCTCGCCGGAGGATTACTGCCGGCAAACTGAAGTGGATTGGGAGCCTGAGCCTCCCCCAGACATAGTAGCGGATCCACGAACTGTGCAAACAAGCCTTTGTGTCTTTTCTTTACTTAGTAATCAAAACAAACTTGAATCAACGATACAACAATCAAACGTAACAAGTGGTATCAGAGCGCTGGTTATTATATCAGGGAGTTTCATCGCAAGTTCTCATTCGGATCAGTACAAGAAGCGATATTGATTCACATTCATTCAATGAAAGCAAGAAGAAGATCATGTCAAGGTTCGGAACTTATCTGGTTTATCTGTGTGCGTTTCTGGTACTTGAAGATTCCGCAAGAATCAATCTTTCATCTTAGTCAGCTGGTCTTTGGTCCTGGGTCTACACGGAGTTCTCCAGTTTTCAGACTGTATCCTGCAAACTTGAAGATCAAGATACATAAGGTTAGTGATGGAGCCAACACGGGGGAAGTTTGAGGTGGACAAATTTGATGGTCAAGGAGATTTTGGGATCTGGAAACACAAGATGCTATGTGCATTAGAGGTTCTTGGTTTGGCTTCAGTTTTAAAGGAAGCATTGGTCAAGACAGGTGATTCAACCAAAGAGGAAGAAGGTACATAAGCTAAAGTTGATCCTAACAGAGCTGCTAAAGATAAGAGTGTGAGGGGCCTTATCAAGATGAGCCTTAGTGATCAAATCATAAGGAAGGTGATGAAAAAAGAGACAGCTCTTGGTATCTGGAAGCGTTGAAAAAGAACTATCAGACCAAGTCACTTCCAAACATGATCTATCTCAAGCAAATATTTACGAGTTACAAGATGGATGAGCAGAAGACTATTGAGCAAAACTTAGATGCTTTTCTCAAGTTGGTGAACGACTTGGAAAGTCATAACATCAACATCTCAGATGAAGATCAGGCCATACAGATTCGTACAGGCCTACCATCTAAGTTTGAGCCTCTTGTTCACGCCTTGAAGTATGGAAGTGGAAAGGATACGCATACGGTTAACGATGTAATAACCTCATCCTATGCTAAGGAAACAAAGTTAAGGGAGATAAGTTTTCTGCATAAACAGAAGGGTGAAGCTGAGGGCTTATATGTCAACAACAGAGGTAGATCAAAGAAGAATGATAAGCACTACTCGAGGAGCAGGTCTAAGAGCAGAGGACACCGTTTCCAAAAGGGAAATAATAACAAGAATGATAAAGGGTGCTTTATTTATGGTAAGGAAGGTCATTGGAAACGAGAGTGTCATGACATGGGTTAGAACAGCCACTGATTCTAACTGCGAGTGTTAAAGACACAAGAAGAGAATGGGTAATGGATTCAGGAGCAAGCTTTCACATTATACCTAACATATATGTACTGTTCGACTTTCAAGAGGGTGAAGGTGGGAAGGTGTTAATGGGAAATGATACTTTCAGTGAGATCAAAGGAGTTGGAAAGGTCAAAATTAAAAATCTTGATGGTTCTATTGTGGTTCTTATAGGAGTTAAGTATATGCCCACAATCGGAAGAAATTTGATCTCTTACAGATGTTTAGAGAAAGCTGGATGTAGCTATGCCGGTGACAAGTTTAAAGTCGAATTCTACAAGGATGGAAAGGAGGTTGTGACAAGAGTCTACACCGATGGGTTGTATTATCTGCAAGGTGTCGTGCTAAAAGGAGAAGCACATTTGATCTCACCAAGGACTGATTCTACAAGAAAGTGGCACTCCAGGTTGGGCACTTAAGTTTGAAGAACTTGGAAGCACTTGTTAAGCAACACTACTTGGAAAGTAAAGATGTTAGTACACTTGGTTTCTGCGAAGAATGTGTGCTAGGAAAGGCTCACAAACAGAGTTTCAAAAAGTGAAAGCACACACCTAAGTTTGAAGAACTTGGAAGCATTTGTTAAGCAACGCTACTTGGAAAGTAAAGATGTTAGTACACTTGGTTTCTGCGAAGAATGTGTGCTAGAAAAGGCTCACAAACAGAGTTTCAAAAAATGAAAGCACACATCTAAGGAAGTTCTAGAATACGTTCATTCTGATCTATGGGGAGCACCATCTGTTGTTCCTAGCCTAGCAGGGAAACATTATTTCACAACCTTCATAGACGACTGTTCAAGGAAGGTTTGGATCTATTTCCTAAAGACCAAGGACGATGCGTTCTTAAAATTCAAGGAGTGGAAGCTGGAGGTTGAAAACCAGACTTCTAAAAGGGTGAAGAGTCTACTGACTGATAACGGTTTGGAATATTGTAACACCAGATTTGATGAGTTTTGCAAGGAATCTAGGATTAAGAAACGTAGGACGTGTGTATACTCCTCATCAAAACAGGGTTTCAGCAAGAAGGAATAGAACTATTATGGAACGAGTCAGATGCATGTTAGCAGAAAGTGGAATGGAGGAAAGTTTTTGGGCAGAAGCATCATCCACAACGGTTTTTCTTATCAACAGATCACCTAGCTCAGCTATTGATTTCAAGATTCCAGAAGAGTTATGGAGTGGATTCAAGCCTAGTTTGTCTCACTTAAGAAGATTTGGATGCTCTACGTATGTTCACTCGATCAAGTCAAAGACCAATACAAGAGCTACTAAGGACTACTTTGTGGGTTATCCTCATGGGGACTTAAGGGTTTAGATTTTGGATGCCTGAAGAAGGGAGGTGTGTTAATTTCCACGAAGAAGTTGTCTTCAAGGATTCCTTAATTATCAAAGGATCCAAGAATGAAAGCAGTGTGACAGATCAGGTTCAGCTTCAGAAGGTTGATAAAGGTAAGGGTAAAAAAGTTTCGTTGAGTCCAGAATTGATGAAAGGTCCTACAGAATGTCAACATGATTCAGAGGCATCTACATCTGGTGCTGCTACAGAGTCTGTGGTTTCAGGTGGAGTGGTTTCTGGTTCTACTATTGAAGAAGGTTATACCAACAGTGGGTCAGAGAGTGGCTTAGAAGATGAACAAGCTTTGGGAAACTATATTCTAGCCAGAGACATGATTCGCAGAGAGATCAAGATGCCATCTAAATTTGATGACTTTTATGTTGTGGCTTACGCTTTAGCAGCAGCACAAGACATCGAGATAGATGAGCCTCGGTCCTATGCTGAAGCAATGAGGACAAGAGAAAGAAAAGAATGGAATGCTACAAATCTAGTGAAGCGATCTGAGAAGAAGCGTGTAATTGGTTATAGATGGGTCTACAAGAAGAAGCCAGGTATTCCAGGAGTAGAGGATTCTAGATTCAAATCTAGATTGGTGGCTAAAGGTTATTCTCAAGTGGAAGGGATCGATCAGAATGATGTTGTCCCTAGTGGTTAATGAGGATCTAGAACTAGAGAAACTAGATGTCAAGGCAGATTTTCTGAATGGTACTTTGGAATCTACATGGATCAGCCTGAGGGATTCATTGAAAAGGGTAAAGAAGATTGTGTGAGTCTTCTGAAGAAGTCTTTGTATGGTCTTAAAAAATCACCAAGACAATGAAATAGGCACTTTGATGAGTTCATGAAAGACCAGAAGTTCAAGTAGAGTTCTTATGATCCGTGTGTGTACATCAAAGGTTCTGGGAGGTCAGAAAGGATTTATCTACTAATCTACGTGGATGATATGTTGGTAGCTTCGAAGGGTACAAAGGGAATCGAGATTTCGAAGAAAACCTTGCGTCAAGAATTCGAGATGAAGGATTTGGGACGAGCATCTAAAATTCTTGGGATGGACATTGTCAGAGACAGAGAGAAGGGTTTTCTGAAGTTGTCACATGGAAAGTTCTTGAAGCAAGTACTCTCAGCCTTCAACATGGCAGATTGCAAGCCAGTTACAACTCCTATGGGGTCACAGTTTAAGTTGAAGAGCTTGGATGAGAAAGAAAGTGAGATCGAAGCAAAATACATGGAAGACATTCCTTATGCAAGTGCAATCGGAAGCCTCATGTATGCTATGTGGGATCACGGCCAGACATAGCTCACGTAGTGGGTTTGGTAACCCGTTTCATTGGAAACTCGGGACATGTCCCTTGGGAAGCAGTGAAGTGGATTCTACGGTACATTAAGGACATGTTCAAGTACAGTTTACCGTTTACTAAAGGATCAGATTTCAAGGTGGAGGGGTTATGTGATGCGGATTATGCAATTGATCAGGCTAAAAGTAGATCAATTACTGATTATCTTTTTCAAGTGGGAGGCAACATAGTCAGCGGGAGATCGGGTCTCCAACCAGTCGTGGCTCTATCAACCACAAAATCAGAATATATGGCTCTAACAGAGACATCTAAGGAAGCACTGTGGCTTAAGTGGTTTTTTGAAGAGTTGGGTTATGAGAAACATGCAGTTAAGATCAATTGTGATTCATAGTCTGCAATTTTATTAGCTTAAAATGGTGGTTATTACGAAAGGACTAAACACATTCGTACTAAATTCAACTTCATCAGGGAAGTGATAATAGCAGGTGAAGCTCCGGTTATCAAGATTCACACTAGTCTAAACCTAGCTGATATCCTAACGAAGTGTGTACCTGGAAAGACTCTGGAGAAGAGTCTGGTAAGCGTTAAGGTTCTGGAGTAGGCTTCTGAGCCTACAACTGTGAAGATGATGGTGGAGTCTTCTTGCAGCAGGAGGAGGTGTTTCATTGAATACTTTGCAATCAAAGGAAAAGATAGAGGGTCAGTTTTTCGAGTTCATAAGATCCAAGGTGGAGAATGTTGTTTGGGCTTATGTCTTCAATCGCTCGGGCCGATAGGTATGGGCCGCACTATCAATTTTTGGGCTTTGTGGGTGTTGGATTTGAAGATTCGCAGAACGGCGTCGTCTTCATTATAACCTGCAACAATAAAAGGAAGTCGTTAGAGAGTTCATTACATACATCAAGAAATAGAGCAATCATCAGAGAGGAAGAAGAAGATCGAAGGGGAAGAAGTTTACCTCGCCGTGTGAAGTTGAGGGGATCTCTATTGCTTTGTAATTCTCTGTACTCTATCTCCTTTGTAAACCTGAACAAAGAGATAGTTAGATTGGAGAAAGTGTAACGATCTCGCCAGAGGATTATTCCAGGTGAACTGATAGTGGATATGGAGCACGAGCCTCCCCCACCCCCAAACGTAGTGGCGGATCCACGAACCGGGCAAACAAACCTTTGTGTCTTTTCTTCATTTAGAAATCACAACAAACTTGAATCAACAATACAACAATCACATTGTGTACCAGGTTACATATGCCATATTTCTCAAATTGTCTTTTGCATACCAAACACCACATTGTGTTTCCTTAATAAACAATTGTTTCGCATTGTGGTTCCTTTCTGTATACGAATTTACAAACTGGATATCAATGGCGTGTATATATCCATAACTTCAGAAGTACATTAAAATTTGATAATCTTAACACATGCATGCTTTAAATGATTTAACAAGAAAATGTATGCTTCATAAACGCAATGTCATTTACATAAAAGTGGATATGTTGGTGGAGTGAGTCTCGGCTTAATCTCTGCATGTTCTCGGTTCTCGTGATCTTTTTGCGATCCATCAAATCCAAGCCGAAGAATATAATATTGAAGTATTTTACCAGAATTTGGATATGTTTGATAGTCTTTCCTTCACTTTCCAAGAAGACTGCTTTCAATCTTAATGAATTTTATAAGAATGATCCAACCCATTTTATATGGAAATGTTTGATAGCATTTATGTTGATCAAGTCAAGAACTGATTAAAGATCTTCCAGAGACTACATTCACGTTGACTCTGTTATTATAAAAGGACTTGCTAGTTTTCTTGGTATACCACAAAGATTAGTAAACCATATAGTACTAGTTTGATCACGCAAAAGATTATATTAGTTACATCTGTTCATTAAAATACACCTAATACTTCTTCTAGGACTCTTCTTACCCTCTATTCATCTACTCTACTAAAATCCTCTTGTATTCCCCTATATATTAAACTAGGTTAATACCCGCGCCTTGCGCGGAATGAATATTTTATATACATTACTTTTACGTATTATATATTTTTTAATTATTATAAAATATTAATATATATTGATAATCAAAATTTCAGTGACTATTACGTATACAATTAAATTGGTGTAAACATAAAAATATTTTTTTGTTAATTTAAACAAATTTTTTTCTATTTTATATGATATACAATTAAGTTTAAATGATATTAGCGTAGAAATATAATACATTTTAATATTGATATTGTTTAAATTATAGTTTATACTCCTATTATTTTTGTTAATTTTTTATATTTTTATAACAAAAAATTTAAATCAGTGATACCAATTTTTTTGTGTGGGATGTTTAAATTTTTTTAGTAATTTATAATTTTAAAACATTATAAAAGTTTAAAACTAAATATTAAGTTGTCAGTATTTGTTAAACTAAAATTAAAATCAAAGAAAATTAGAAATTAAAATAAAAGAAAATTAGAAATTAAAATCAAAGAACAATATATATATATAATGAGACTTGTTACTTATATAATTTTGTAAGCATTTCTATTTTGCTATAAAAGAAATTTAACTATGGATCACAAAAATGTTAATGTGAGAATTTTTTAACAACTTAATCATTTATAATCGTTTAAATAATTTCAAAGTATAGCATATACGGAAAATTCTAAATTTTTATTATATATTTAATGTATTTGTTTAATTTATTTTATAAGTTAAAATTTAAAAAATACGTTAATTTTTTATAAAAATTTTATTATTGAAAACCATTAATTATCATATACATTTTAACCATATTTGGAAATTCCGTTATTTTTATTTACGGAAACAATGAAAATCATTAATATTTCATTTGTGATTAGTTAAATAAAAAGCTTATTATATATTTGGATGGACCAATATATTTTTCTAATGATGATAAGAACGATTGTTGTGATGACATACGGCTACAAAAACTGTTGTAATGCTTCTCTTTTAATATATAGGGGATGAGAAGTCACTTTAGTGATTTCTCATAACATGTCGCTCCTATGTGAAGTTTTAAGAAATTGTCATAATTTAATTGGTCGATTATTTTTAATTTTTATTTATTTAATTTAGATCTAAAAAATTAACATCACATGCCATGTAATCTAAAGAATATTACAATTAATAATTTATGGAAACTAATTCTCGAAATTATAGCAAGATTAATAATTTTTTATTTATTACTTTTAATATTTATAAACTATAAAATATAATGAACGAAATTTTATATAAGATAATTATAATAATTTTATACTCTAATTGATGAATTATATTCGAATATAATTATATAATAACTATTTTAATCATTACAAAATCCAAACATGTTTATTAATATTATTTTAAATTATTTATCGTTTTTTAAAGAAGAAATTTATCTGAATTTTAAAATAATTTATAAAATGTTATAAATTGTTTATAAGAATATAAACCTACTATATATTGATTGAGAATTAACATAAGTGATTTTTTATTACGTGCATAAATGAACTCTTCAAATTGTTATAATTTGATTAGTCGATGATTTTTAATTTTATTTAATATAATTATATCTAAAGGATAATTCAATTACAACTTTCTAAATAATATACTTAATTTAAGAAATAATTATTATAGTAAATAATTGTTGAAACTATGAAAGATTAATAATGTGATCAAATTTTTTATATATTTATAAATTACATAAAATAATAAACAAAAAAATGTTTTTTGAATTGATATAATAATTTTATATTTGTATAGAAAGCCTTATATTTGTATATAAAGTATCATAATAACTATTAATGTCTAATAAATTTCATGCATGCTTTATAAATCATTTATAAAATTATAAATAAATTTATAAAATTATTTATATTGGCTTATCAGATGTTTTAAATTATTATAAGATGTTATAAGTCATTTATAGAAGCTGATATATTAATTTATAAAATGTATTTTGAAAATTTATTCTATATTAAACGAGAACTCACTTAATTAATATTTTTAGGTGTCTTTGAGTTTAAAAAAATATAATTTGATTCGTTGATAAATTTTCTATTTTATTAATTTTAGGAGTAAGGAAATCACTTCTAGAACCAATTTTATTAGTATCCAAACACTATAAATATCTTTCATAAAATAATTTATGGTAATTAAATATGAAATTTATATAAAATATATGTAATCCTCATAAAATCATTTTATTACTCAAGTATTTATAAACTATATAATATATTTCAAAAATAATTTATATAATTGATATAGTAGTTTTATATTCCTATGTAATTGAATATGAATATATAGAGAATGTGTAACAATCATATTGTTTTATATTTTAATCTTAATAAAGACATATGACTTTAGCTATAAATTATTTAAAAATCAAATGTTTCAATACTACATACCTTCAAAACTCATTTATATTAAAAACTGAATTATGAATATTATATATAACTAATTTTAGTAAAAATTTAAATACAAAATATCAACAGATATTTAAAATAGTCATAATCATCTTTTTCAAAAATATTTATTCTTTAAAATATTTAACAGTAAACACATATACAATTTTCGATGATGAAAAAATATCTTAATATGACAAAATATAATAAATATATTATTACAAAACATTCAAACCCGGAAAATTGCGGGTGGCCACCTAGTAGATTCCTAAATTTATCTACCATAAAAATTGTCATTAATTTTTGGACTCTTTCAAATTTGTTAGAAAAGTACTGCTTAAGTTATGGACCATTAAAGTTTGTTACAAGGTTATTAAATGCTACTTAGATAATAATACAATTGGTCTACTTAAACTTAACCAATATTGTCTAATAAAACTAAACCGATGTCATATTGACAATAAACTAAAATTAAACCTCTTATAACATGTCTTAATCACTGACTCTAATTGGACATATAAGATTTGTATAGATAATTGTCTTGGTTTCTCTTCAAACTGCAACATAACAAAATATAATTAATTCATATTTTGTCCATCTTTTATTTTACTAAATTATCAAATATTATATAAATATAAATTGAAAATTTATATGACGTTACATAGAAAACATATTTGACAATCATATCCCATAGAAAACATAATATTATTTATACCACGGTTTTAGTAAATGGGATATAACTTTGCTAAAATTAAACTACTAACTGAAATTGTGTAAATCTTCTTAACTAATTTATTTAAAATCTATAGTATTAAAATGAAATCATTTTAAAAATTTAATGTAAAAATTGTTAGACCTATCTAAAAATAAATAAATATATCGCATTAATTTAGAGTAATTTTTGAAGTTGTGACTTCTTTTGGACATGTTATGACTTAATTAAGCAAAAAAATAACTACACAAAATCAAAATCCAAATTCGTAATTAATTGAACGGTTCATATATATCTCTAACCGGAAATCATAAACTACAACCGAACTTGAAGCCAACCGAAAACCGAACGCCAATGCCAAACTATTAGTGAACAAACATATACGTTGATAAATTTATCCAAATATTATAATTTTGAGTTTTTAAAGCGCGGGTCGTATCCTAGTTAGTTTTATTCTTTGTTAACATTCTTCTTTCCGAAATTAAGCTCTTTGGCTCATAATAAAACAGGAAAACGTTACAATACAAATGCCAAGAGAAACATACTAATGCTGTCTGCTTCCTTGGCTTCATTATATCAAAGATGAAAACTCACGGAGAGATGCAAGTGCTAGGCTTTGTGTTCCTTGAGATCCTGTCATGTATTGGTTCCTGCTGATAAAAGCTACGCGTCAATACGCTTCTAATCTTAAATGTAACAAAAATCACAAACATAGATGTGAGAATTGAAGACTTTGGAATGAACATGACCATACCTGTGTAGGAAGAATGTGAATTCTTGATCCAGTGATAGTTTCATACAGAAAAATGTACCTGCCATAGTCACAGGTTCTTCCATAAGTTCTTTAAAACCAACACTACTAGCATAGTCTCCAGCATATACACGTTCCATGTTTCTTCCCATATCATAACTATTTTTTTTTTTTTTACCATATCATAACTATGTTTTCAAGAAAGTTTCTATTCGAGTTTACAGATTAAAAAACACACATACCGCCAAGCTAATTCAGTTACAAGTTCTGCTGGAGCAGTGGGGAGGACCTAAAAAGATCGAGATACCACCGAAACTAAACAGAGTTTCTCATATAATGCTGGAATCTACATTCTGAAGATGTAAGCTTACCTCGTCCTCATATGGATTGCAATTCTCTTTAAACCACAGCCTTAGGAACTCCTGTTTTAGATAAAAAGAGTGACAATGTGATGAACTACGCAATCCAAACCAATAAAATAGGAAATATCACACACCTTATCAACATTTTCAGGCTCGAGACCTTTCTGGAAGCGCTCTTCATAAGAACCAGCAAGCCAGTATCTGCTTGATTCCGGCGTATGAATCTATACAAAGTTATTGGGATAAGTCCTACTTAGATTAGGATATATATGTGTTTTCCTATTTCTAATATAGTTAGGATATATCTTCTCCAAGTCTTTATTAACTTAGGAGCTCATGTCTTGTATAAATACGGCCTTAGAGCTACGATATCAAGAACACAAAAAGTATTTACTTCATCCAAACTATTTCATGGTATCAAGAGCAGAAGATCTCGACCTGCAATTATAAATTTTTTTTTAACGAGTTTCTTGCTTAAGAAGCATGGCTGAACTTCCAGCCCCTGGCGCAATCATTGACGCCAACACTACTTCTCCCTACTACCTACATCCGTCTGATAACCCTGGAGCTCTTATAACGTCTGTGTTACTCCGAGGTGATAACTATACTGAATGGGCAACAGAGCTATCCAACTCTATTCAAGCAAAACGGAAACTTGGATTTATTCAAGGAACTATTGTTAAACCTGCAGCAGAACCAGACCTATCTAAATGGCAAGCTACGAATTCGATGCTAGTTGGTTGGATACGCACGTCTATTGATCCAAAGCTACGCTCCACTGTCTC
>JABAYD010037206.1:0-11886 GCA_014822095.1 Diplotaxis tenuifolia
ATTTGACCGTCGCCGACACATGACTGGGCACGTGCTACACTGTCTTCTCTTCTTCGTCGCTTAATTCTTCTTCACGAACCTAAAATTATTCATAGCCGTAAATTTATATTCCTAGTCACAAGTCAGGAGGCAATAAATAATATACAGACCCTACATATATTGGTTATATAATTTAATAACTTGAATATATACTGCAAACTTGTGACACTTCAAGGGGAATTGGTCATGCAAGTTTCAACAAAAAAGAAGAAAACCTAATTTCGTCATGTATTGTCATGGGACACTATGAATAGAGTGAACTATGCTGACTGATAAATGATGTCATCATTACGCAACCACAACTTGTTTTCACATAGGAACTTTCTCTTGCCTGTTGTCTCTTGCCTGTTGGCAAATAAAGGAGCAGTGAAAATTTGAAATATATAAACTATAATAGTAGTAAGGAAAAGATGGTCAAACCAATATTAGTAAATACTAACATGCATAATGTATGATAAGGCTTTTTATACAGTCAGAAATTTCTTCTAGCTAGGTACAATTTTATTTGCGTAANNCGGGGAGAGGGGGGGGGGGACCTTATGCTACAATATTTGCTAGTGATCGTTTTCATCAAGAAAACTGATAAAAACATGTTATGAGGCAACACAAATAGGAGGCACATACTGCCTAACCGACATGACAAATGAGAAGGAGACATACATCAACTTTAGTGTGGTCAAAGTAAAATGCTATTTCTCTTCTCTTTCATAATATGAGTATATAAATATTTGATAAATAATTATGTTGTTCTTTTTTTTTATCAAAAATAATTATGTTCAGAATAATTTATAATGTTATTATTAGTTCAAAGTTACTAAAAATATTAATCATAAAGTTAGTTATTAATAAGAAAATTTTAATAATCTATTCTATTAAAATATAGGCACTATTTTTATCTACTAAATTTGATTATTCACATTAATATAACTTATTTGATTATTTACATTAATCGATCAAATATATAAGATTTCTAGAAATTCTTAATAATTCATAAAACTATTAATAAAAATAATTTAATTATAAATTTAAATATTAATTTTAGTTATAACAAATTCTGTTGTAAATAAATTTAACAAAATCTAACCTTTTTCAAACCAATAAAAATCTAATTAAAACTTTCAAAGAGTTTTTTTTATAAAATATCTATTTTATTAAAATGGAGTCACTATATTTATCTACCATAGAAAATATACTAGATTCAATTCATTAATATAACTTGTTTGGCTATTTAAATTAATCAATTAAAATATATGAAATTTCTAATTTTTTTAAGAATTTATAAAATAATAATAAAAAATCAATTTAACTATAAATTAAAATAATATTTTAGTCATAAAAAGTTGTTGTGAAACAATCTAACAAAACCTAACTAAAACTTTCAATGAATTCTTTTATAAAACAATGTATTTAATAATTTTGTGATTATTTTTTTATAAATTAAAATTAACTAAATTATTATTGTTTTAAAACGAAAAAAGAAAACCCATGTAATTTCTTATAAATTTTGTAGGTGTAGTCTATCTATATCATTAAAACTAAAGTACCTTTTAATTTTGTTTGGAAATAAGGATACCAGGATAAATGAAAATTGTTTGGAAACATAAATAACATATTTAAACTTTTTTTTTATTTGCATATTTAGCCATTGCCTTTATAATAATTAAATAATTTCTTTTGTATTTTTTTATTTATGGATTTTGTCATTGCATTTAAAATTAATTTAAATTAATTAATTACAATAGTTTTTTTTGTGTGGTGAAAATAAAAACACAAACTTAAATATATAGTATATATTATATAAAATATTTTTTTAAATATAATATTTCCTTATATAATTTAGTCAAATATAAAATTTCGAGAGTTTAATTTTAAAGAAAACAAAATATAATAAAATAATGATAATTCATAGAATTATAATGCAAAAAAAATTATTTTTTATATGTTGTTTCATTTTTAAAATAAATTAACACATGTTAATATATGAATAGTACAATTACATCAAATTGTATTTAATTATAAACATTTTAATTTAATATTATGTACAAATAAAAAATATTTTAAAACATTTATATTATAAAATCATATTTTCTACTCTATATGTAAATTACAAAACAAAAAAATATATAAATTGTTTATAAACATCAATAGTTTACATTGAACACAATTAAATCAAACACCCGCACAAGTTCTAGTATTATATTAAAATGGTACATTAAAATGGTATATTAAATAATCCCATCTGTTTAGGAAAGTCTAAAAAATCTTATCAAATATTTAAAATATGTTTTTCATAAATAAAATATTAATTAATTTCGTAATTTAAAATGTTATATTATTATAAAATAATGTTCATTAAAACCTTATTCTAAAAAGAAGAAAACAAAACTTAGGCTAATTTTATAATTATAGCCTATTATTAATATATTAAAATAGAAGTACTATATGAGTTAAAAAAAATGAAAAGTTGTATTGAATTGGTAAATTAACCTATTTCAATTTTAAAAGTGTGTTCAATTAAATAAATAAATAAAATATCATTTACCATTAAAACATGAATTCGCGAATTATGTAATATTTTTTATAAAATGAGAATTGGTAACATATATTAAACTCTTTTATCTATAACTATATATTATCTTTTTATTTATTTTGAAATTCACAACAATAGTTTATCTAAAAAAGGATTATATAAAAATAGAATGGTAATGGGATTATTCGTGTGGATCTTATACACGAGTATGGAGACAACATGATCTGTCACAAGGAACCCGAGGTAGAAGTTTCCTTTTTTCTAGAGGGCAATATTCTCGAGTTATGTTGAAGATCAAAGAGGATATTATTCACTTGGGTTTAGAGGAGATTTGGCTTAGCTAGCTATCAGGGGAGGGTTATGGGAAGTTTTGATTTGGTTTTTACTGTGAACCAAAATGTTAATGGGAGACGGAATTGATGGGAAAGATTTGTGGCGTGGGGAAGAGGAGGCTGGGATCCAATATAAAAGCAGAGGTGGTGGGTCTGATTTTTGTATCCTTCAAGAGTGTTTTCTTTCATCTTTTTCTAGTGTTTTTGAGTGTTGTTTTGTCACAGGAGATATGGCTCAGAGTTCTTTGATTGGGAAGCCATATGGTTTGAAAGGTGAGGAGGGTACGAGAAAGAGATTGAAGATATCAGTACCTCACTTTGATAACACGACTCTGATAAGAGCTACTCCAAAAAGTTGGTGGGAAGATGCATGAATCCGGTGGAGCAGAAGGTGGATTTGCTAATTGTGATGTTACCAAAGTTTTGGGAGATGGAAGATAGAGTAGTTGGAGCGAATTTGGGATTAGGGAAGTTTCAGTTTCATTTTGACGATGAAGCTAATTTGATGGCAGTTCTGGAGATGCAACCTTTTCACTTTGACTACTGGATGCTTTCCTTAGCCCGATGGAAGCCAAAAATGATGAGTTGCTATCCTTCAGAGATACCTTTTTGGATATAGGTGGTTGGTCTTCCAACAGATTTCTGGTCAGCTGAAGTTCTACAAAGTATTGGTGATGTGATTGGAGAGACTACAGACGTTGATCTGGATTTTAAAAAAATCAGAGTGGTGATTGATATTAGGAAGGAGCTGTGTTTTGACACTGCGGTGGACCTCAGGGGAGTCAAGTTCTATGATGATTTGGAGGCTCAGGTGTCATTGTAGTTCGAGAAGTTGTTTGAGCATTGTGATGATTGTCTCAGTCTCTGTCACAACAAGAAGCACTGTCCCTTGCGTGTTGCTTCTCCGGTGAGGAAGGAAGGGAGAGGCTAGAGTGGCTACGGAAGGTCGTGTGGAGTATAGAGCTCGAAGCTATAAAGGTTTGGTGCTTCATGGTGAGACTCGTCACCAACCTAGGAACAAAGATTATCCTGGGTATGCTGCAAAAGGGCAAGGGTAAGATGCATGAGGAACATGGTTTGCAATGGACTCAAGTTCCTAATCGAAGTAGTAAGAGATCTCATGCGTACCATAGTAGAAACCGAGTGGAGGAAGAGGCTTTAGGACACCGTAGTTTGCATCGGGAGCAAGAAAGAAGTCATCACTATGATGGTAAAGGTGAGTACGATCGTGGAGGAGGAAGAGGTAGGAGTTCTTTGAGGACTAAGAGAGAGGATCGTAGGGAGGAAGGTGAGATTCGAGACACTGACATGAACAAGCGGGACGAGCAGGAGCAGGGGAACAGCTCAAAGGAGGTTACTGACGAGGCAGGTTTGGTGTCTCTAACGGGGGACAAGGAGGTGGAGGATGATCAGATCATGCCACAGAAGGATGAGGGTTTTATTTGGGAGGATGATCTTAACAGTCTCACGGATGAAGAGGGTAAAGAGGTTGGTCAGGAAGAGAATGGGGATGATGTTATGGTTGACCAGCTAATGTAGTCTAGGAGGAGCGTGAGATTAATGGTAAGGAGGCTGTCAAGAGTTTAGGGACGCAAAAGCAACTGTTTGTTAGTACGGTTGGTGGGAACCCAACAAAGAAATTTTAATACGGCGATGTTAAGAAAGCAATTTAAGCATCTTATAGAACAACCGAACACACTTTTCGCTAGAGTGTTCAAGAGAAGATATTTCAGGAATACTTCACCCCTGGAACCGGCCTGATCTTACTCGCACTCCTATGGGTGGCGAAGTATTGTCTCTACTAGATCTCTGGTTTTTAAAGGACTAATTAAACAGGTGGGATCATGATCATCCATCTCGGTATGGAATTACCCTTGGCTCTCAACCACTCGGCCGAGACCAGAAATTTGTAACCAACAAAACTTATATCCAGAACTCACAGTGGATTGTCTAATCAATCCTACTTCAAGGACATGGAATTTACCAGTTATCAGGAATCTTGTGGAACCGGAGGATGCGAACATTATTGAGGCTATTCCTCTGAGCAAAACTCGGTTGTTGGATCAGGATGGATGGCATTTTACGACTAATGGGAAGTATACGGTCAAGTCGGGAAAGGATATACCCGGACATAGAGAAACCCCTAATAGGGTATGGACCCACAGTCACTCTGTGAAAGCTCATGTTTGGAAACTTCGCTGCCCACCGAAGATGAAACATTTTATTTGGCAGATTGTAACGGGATGTATTGCGGTGAAGAAACCTGCAGTGTAGGGGCATCCAAGGAGATATACAATGTGCAGAATGTGGGGCTTCTGAGGAATCAGTTAACCATGTATTTTTTGAATGTCCCCCAGATGTTCAAGTTTGGACACTTTCTAAAATACCCTCCAGACCAGATTTTTTTTTCTACTGAGGCTTTGTTTACAAATATTGATCATCTATATTGGAGAGTAAGACCGGCAATAGAGAATCATCAGTTTGTTTGGATTTTATGGTAGCTCTGGAAGGCAAGGAACAATAAGGTATTTAGTAGCATTGATGTGGATCCTATGGACACACTGAAGTTGGCGGAGATAGAATCAATCTTATGGAAGGAGGCCCAAACATCAATTAAACAAAATGTTCATGTTTCGCAGGAGGTCAATGAGACAAGGTTACCACATATTCCGGGGCATTGGTGTTTCACCGACGGATCGTGGAAAGCAGAAGAAATATTTTCGGGACATGGGTGGTGGTATAGTGCTCTTCCAAGTTTCCAGGGGTTAATGGGGGCGACGTATACGAGAGCGTGTATATCTCCTTTGCATTCGGAGATGGAAGCTCTAATATGGGCTATGGAAAGTATGTATTCAGTTGGTGAGGATTGTGTATGCACCAGAGGAATGACCGACGTTCACAAATTATATCGACGACATAAAGCTCCTCAAAGAAAGTTTCACATACTCAGAGATCATTCATCTTCTCAGAACTCTAAATACAAAGGCGGACAGTTTAGCACGTAATGCCAGGAAGCCACTGTCGTATGTTGTTCATATGGATGCGGAGTTACTAGTTTGGTTTGCATAGTCTTTTTAGAGTTTGTTTAAGTTGATGACAAAAAAATAGAATAGTAAATAACTAAAACTTTTATTCATGTGTTATTTGAAAAATATAATATTACAGATATTTTAATTATAAAGTTTAATATGCTATAAATTTTATGTTCAGTTTAATTATAAAATAATTCTTAGAAAACTATAAAATTTATACAAATAATATGATGGATTCGAATATGTATAAAGTTTACTAAAATAATAGGAATAAATTATTTAAACAAAACATGTATCTAATCATAAAAGTATGAAATATACAATAAATGCTACTCCCTCCATTTCATTGTATTTGTCGTTTTAGGTTTTTGCACACATATTAAGAAAATATTTAATTTTATATATTTTTAAAATAAAATACAATTACCTATACACCTAACCACATTTTAACAAATAGAAAAATAGAAAAGCATATCAAATTAATAAATTTTGTCTTAAAATTATAAAACGACACTTATTTTGTAACGAATTGTTTTCTCTACAACGACATATAAATTGAAACGGACGGAGTACATGCGAAAGTATAATTTTCTAAACACAACTTGAAAGTATAGTTTAAATGATTTCATATTATAATTAAATATATTAATAAAAATGTATGGCATGCAACCTATAAAAATCAAAAATATTTATATTTTGAAAAGCATTCTCTATTTGATTATTTTATGTTAGAGGTTTACTGTACAGAACTGAAAAATATATTAGTTATGATAAAATTTAATAACAAAGCAAACTGTATAAAATAAATTATTGATAGTTTTGAATGATAAACCTTACACAATATATAATAATAACATTTAAACTATATATTTAAAATATTTACGGTAATATCAAAATTATACGTTTATAAAAAAGATACTAGTATGGACGATGTTTGTGATTTTTTTTCCGGATATGAACTATTCATGATACCTGCACCTAAATATATTGATAACTTTTATTAGAAGTCACAATTTCTATTCATGTGTGGTTTTTTTAGATATGGACTATTGATTACCAAAATCGTGTACTCTAGAAACAATTATATTATCGTAAACTAAATTATTTACAGGATATACAATAAAAGTTATCAATATATTAAATAAAATATTTAACCATTAATTATATAAATACATACATATATATATATATATATATATTACCTCCGTTTCAATTTATATTTCTTTCTAAAGAAATTAATTTTGTTTTAAAATAGTGTCGTTTTATAATTCCAATACATAATTTACTAACTTTATATGTTATTCTATGTTTATTTTATTTTTCACGATGAGATACAAAGATAAACCTTAGTACGAATCCGCAAAAGGTGAATTATTGATATCGATCCAATAGGGCACATACGTGTTGACATAGGAGAAAACACGGTTCCTTGTCCGAGCGTGTCTTGCAAGATAAACTGCTTGGGTATTACTGGATCTTCTCTGATAGACCATGTTACCGTCGTGGTAGTTGTCTCATAAGCCTTTGAACTCTCGAAGTTCCGCTGCAAAACCTGGCCAATCTTCGGGTGTAGTTATCATTTTGATTAGTTCTTGCGAATCAGTAACAAAATGGTTACAATAACACTGGTGAAGAACTAAGGATTTCAGAGCCCAAACCAAACTTTTTAATTCAGCATGTAGGGGCGAAATAAGTTTAGAGCAGCCTTGGAGGCTGAGAAGATCTATTGCTCCATCTTGGAGCTGCAGATCCAACCCACCCCACTCGTATTATCATCATTTTTCCACAATCCATCTACTCGACATGTGAATGTAGGTAGTCAGGGTGGGCTCATTGGTATGCGATCGATAGCATATACATCTGGTTCGTCCTCTTCGTTGGCCAAGGACCACGCATTACATACCCGTAATGCGAGTTCTTTTGTGTCCAGTGGGGAGAACTCACGATCATTGAATAATTTTTCATTTCACGCTTTCCAAAAATACCATATAATCCATGGAAACACCCTGGTTAATTCCTCCATATCCAACACTATTATTTCTCGATAGGAGGTAATCGATATTAGTGTAGAAATTTTCTTAAGGAAAGATTCATGGGGCTGTCGGGATTGATGAGAGATCCCAACACTGAATAGCAGGATGACATGTAAAGACCATATGGTTAATTGTGTATTCCGAATGTCCGCATCTAGGACAACTAGAATCGTTTCCGATATGTCTCTTAAAAAGTCTTTCGTTTATGGCTATTGCTCCCGATAAAAGCTGCTATAGAAAATGGCAGAATTTTTTCCCCGTCTTAACTTCTCAATTTTTTTTTTCCTTTAGAGGGTTGAGTGATGGTAATTGGATTCCAAAGATCATCTTCTTTGTCTGGTTTTGATCTTGCAAGCTTATAGCCCGAAGTGATTGAATATTTCCCGAAAGTCGAATGATTCCAGCAATATCCATCCGGTATAGGATGAAAACTGAGCTGTATACTACGTACCAACGGAATTTCATGTGGATGTAGAAGGTTCATGAGCTTAGTAACACCGCATTCCTTTTTTGCAGGGTTGATTATATCCGACACTTTAAGGTTTGGGTCATAGCCTTGGGATATCAATAGAGGCTTGGCTATCTTGTCTAGGATCCATGGATCTTCCCAAATAAGTGATTGTTCCTGTACCTATTGTCCGTCTGAGACCCTTGTTTACTAGATCTTTCGCAGCCATAATACTTCTCCATCCATAGGATGGTCTAGAAGATTTTGGTGCTTTGAAAGGATGTGAATTTCGAAAATACCTTTCTTTAAGAACTCTTGTAAGTAATGAATTTGGATTTTGTTCCAATTGCCAAAGTTGTTTATCCAGTAAAACTAAGTTGAACGCTTCAACGACCGAAAGCCAAGTCCTCCATCTTCCTTAGGTAGACATAATTTATTCCATGCTATCCAGTGCATACCTTTTGAGTGAGAGCTGAAGCTCCACAAAAAAAAATTGATATTGCACTTGAGATCCTTTTACATAGTCCTTCAGGAAGGAGATAACACGACATTGGGAATGTTGGAATGGCGAAAGCTACTGATTTAATCATGACTTCTTTCCCAGCTTTAGAGAGATACTTTGCAGTCCATCCATTAACTTTTTGGTGAAAGTTGTCTTGTACATAGGCAAAGGTCCGAGTTTTCGAGCCTTAAAGTTGTTCTGGAATACCGAGATACTTTCCCTTATACCATTTTCAGTGGTGATGCCTAATATATTTTTTAGGTTTCCATATTCTCTAGAGGCACCTTTTTTTCCGAAAGTAATAGCAGACTTCTCGAAGCTAATCCTTTGTCCTGACGCATTCCCGTATGAATCTAGGATACTGAGTAAGCTATTGCATTGTTCTGGGTGTGCTTTGCAGAAAAAGAGACTATCATCTGCGAATAGAAGATGAGAGATTGGAGGACTTTGAGTCCATTAATCTGTCCTACGTTTTCAGTTGTCCTTATATTGGCTATACGTACTTGTGTGCAAAGAATAAACAAATATGGTGAGAGTGGATCCCCTTGACGAAGACCCCTAGACGGGGTGATGTGGCCCGTGGGGCTTCCATTGATTAGTACACTGTAAGATACTGATCGTACACATCTCATTATCCATCAGATCTATTTTTCTCTGAAGCCCATTTTCCTCATCATAGCTTCTAAAAAAATCTCATTCCACTCTGTCGTAGGCTTTACTCATGTTTGTTTTGATAGCCATGAACTCAGTTTTACATTTATTATTTGTTCGCAGGGCGTGGAAGGATTCTTATGCTAAGAGGATGTTATTCGCAATTGCTCGTCTTGCATACATGCATATTGAGTTTCCGATATAATCTTCAGTAGATAACGTCGTAGTCTTTGGCATAACACGTTAGATATATTTTTGTAGAATACGTTGCAAAGACTAATGAGACGCAAATTAATCATATCTCTTGGTCTCTCCGATTTAGGTATTAGACAATTGTTTGTCTCACTCAGCTGTGGATCAAAATTATCAGAGCTAAAGAATCATTGAACCATCTCGATATCCTGGGGGCCAATGGTACTCTAATATTTCTGGTAAAAAAGAGTTGTCATTCCGTCTGTTTTTTTCTATAATTTTTTCTATAAGTTGAAATGTGGGATGTATACGTAATAGTGTTTTTATGTTGAAAATATGTATTTTTTTTTAATTTGTGTATAAAAACTTAAAACGACAACCAAAATGAAAAGAAGAGTGTTGATTTTGCTCACGATCCATTCATTTGGTATGTGAAGGGTCCATTTCATTCTCTTCACGTCCTACCGAGTCTTTTTTTCATCTTGTGTGTCACGCACAAATTTGGGATCATGAATTACAACTAGACTGTTATGTTAAACTGATAATATATGACATATGATAATCTCTACATAACAGCTAAAATGTTACACATGCGAAGTGTCAACCTGCACTGAAAGTACCGAAATTGGGCATGGACCCTTATCCCTGGCTAATTTGGTATATCTGGAAGGCCCGGAACGATAACCTATTCAGGGAATTGATAGAGATCTATTGGAGTTAGCCCGTTATGCAAAGAGTGAGTGTCAAGCCAATGAGCAAATTATACCCCCACCCCAACGAAACAACGATGCGGAAAGCCAGACCACAAGTCTGGAAAACATATGTATGGTGGATGGCTCAAGGACTGCTTCTGCTCAGTTTAGTGGATATGGATGGGTGCTGAAGGATAATGTGGGAAATAGCTAGTTAATGGGTTTGCATAATTTTAATAGAGTGGAATCTTCTATGCACTCAGAATTGGAAGCACTGCGGTGGGCAATGGTGACATGCTTCAATATTCGCCATGCCAGAGCTTTGGGACTGACTCCAAAAAAGCTGATTACGATGTTTCGGAATCCCCATGAATGGTCAAGATTCTCAACGGAATTGGATAAGCTTATGACGTTGCGGATTTGTTTTCCAGACTTCAAGATCTTTTATACCCCTAGGACGTAGAATGGTATCTCTGATTTTTTAACTAAGACGGTTAAATTCTTTTATCGTGAACTTGTGTTTGTCAGTTGTTATATTTCGGTCTGGATTCCCAAACCATCTCAAATTTGAGTAATAGATCAGCCGCTTTATGTAAAAAAAAAATAGTTATAGAATGTTAAAGATACTCTGAAATGACGTAGTTAAATATCTAAGTCACTATAAAACTTAAAATCGCATTAAACCTTTTCAAATGAATCACATGACTGTGCTGAGCTTTAATTAGGTGTATAATGATTTTTATCAATTAAAAAACTCCATAGTTCCGGCCATGTTTTTAGCACTCTTTTTGGTCAAAACGAGTATGATGAAAAACGTTTTCGACAGAAGCAATAAAGCCAAATAGACAATCAAGTAAATCTTTTTTTTTTGAGCAACAGAAAGTAAATCTTTTTTTTTGCCAAAAATCTAGGTAATCTTTTATCGTTAATCATATACTTAAATGTTTATATAACTATTTCAAATGCAATTATTTTATAATTTACATGTTATAATCAATTATTAAAAACCGTATGTATTTCTCACTTCTTATTATATATTTATTTTATCGTATTTGCATTTAGTTATTAAGTAAATTAATATATTCATGAGAAAACATATTGAAAATTATTTTATATTTAATTTATGGTAACTTCTGATCCGACCTTCAAGGCTGAATTTTCTTTTACCAATACTTTTATGTTTATTCATTTTAGATATATATTATTGTACATACAAAAGTTTAAGATATGTTAATTTTTAGACATGTATTATATAGTTTTCTAATTTTAAGCCGTTCTGTCATCGCATAATATTTTTAAAATAAATAGTTTATATTTATGAAAATAAAATTTAGAAATTTAGAAATTTAATATACTTTTATCATATTTAGTTTAGTATAATAACTCTCTTTTAACACGATGATTATAACTATGAAGTAAATCAAATAGGATATAA
>JABAYD010037210.1:0-10532 GCA_014822095.1 Diplotaxis tenuifolia
GTGCTTACGTAAATGACAATTTATATTTTCTTTTTAATCTCTAAATGCCTAAGATACACACTTAAGAGCCTGAGATGAGCCTGAGATGAACATGCTCTTAGATGTTAACCCCTTTTTAAACAGGCTTGAGAGATTGCATTTCCATTAGAGCATAATTATCCCTGAGACTTTTTCTCATGTCCCCAAGTTTTTTTATTAATATTTGTGAATGGGGACTTATTTGTGGGACTTTAATAAATTATTGGATTATTGGTAGAACTTTAGGTTGGTTCTTAAGATAATTTTTTTAATATAAATAAATAAAATTATAAAAAATAAGATAAAACATATTAACTTGTTTAAATTGGATAAAATTATTCATTTATAAGAAAAACATATTATTACATATTATTATTTCGGAAAAAAAAACAGATGAAATTTCGAAAATATGAACACAAACCCAGATCGATTATATCGTATATTAAACTCGAAAATCACGAAATTAAGGTAGGGAAAGGAACATGAACCACCGAGATCGCCACAGGAGAGAGAGAGAAGAAGGAGACGAAGTGAAATGAATTGAGACAAAACTCGACTCTCTCTCCCCTTCGCTTTGCCTCTCCCTTGCTTCCACGTATCCCAAAGACTTCGTTAAAAACTTCTACTTCTAAAAATGTTTCCGCGAGTTTTTGGTATTTTTCATTTTTTTTTTGCTAATATTGGTTGAGGACTTTTACTAAGATGTCCCGATAATTATGCTCTTACATTCTTTCATCTTTGAGGTTGAATTACCCAACATTTTTTATCATTAAGGAACCAATTAGATCGTTACAGAAACTTTATTCTAGTTCGTTTAATCTTGTTGCAAATTGAAAATCGATTTGAGTTTATAAGAGAGAAATCAACAAGACAATGGGGACGGATCCCCAAAAGTGATTTAAACCACTCACAAGGTTTGTGTTGGGTTTCAAACCACACATTCATTAGTGTCTCTTCTTGTTTTCTTTGCCAGTTGCACATGTTTCTTGCTCAATAACTAACTCCCTTTGGTGTGACTGTTTTTTGAATGGAGCTTATACTATATATGCAGTACATAACAAATGCAGTGAACACAACACATCAATATCAAAATTAAAACATTCTTTTGGCGTTTTCAAACTACTCATACTGCTTTTTACTCTGTTAGATACACAATTCCAGTGTTTTTTCTACTCAAATCATCCAACGAATGTTTTTGAATTAAAATAAATTATTAATGATACATAAATCCCCAGAACAATCGGGCAACGGAACAATTACTTCTGACCAATTTGAATCATCAATCGAACTTGATCCAAAAGACGTGGATTCTTTCGATCAACTGGTTTCAAAAGAAAACTAAGCTGAGTAATGAGTTCGAGGAAAACTATACCTACAAAAAACGTTGACTTTTTTTTTTCAAAATAAATAAATAAAGCTTCTAATGAAAACGAGGAGTTTACTTTAAAAAGAAATAAAAAAAAAGTTATGAAAAAACAAAACAAGAGCTCGCGAGTACAGCAGTATCGTACCATGTAACTTCCAGTCCAGTTCGAAATCCAGTTCCATAGTTCTTGGAGATTGCTATTGGTTCTAATAAAAAAAGAGCAAGCATCATATAAAAGAAACACAAACATAGTTTGGTTTGAAAAAAAAAAGGGTAAGAAAACAAACAGAAAAGCATGAAGATAGATAGAATCGGTCTAAAAACTCTAATAAACCAGAAGACAAGAAATCGAGCTAGGAAGGGAAGGAAGGAAGAAAGGCACAAATAATGGCGCAAGTTAGCCTAATTACATCAATCTCCGGTAATGTGCACACGTCTCAAGTCCGAAACCAAATCTCTTTATATTTTTATTTTTCTCCTCTCCCCTCTTCGTCGTCGTCGTCTTCTCTCTCTTAACAACTCTCTCTCGCTCCCTCTCTCTCTCTCTCTCTCTCTCTCTCTCTCTCTCTCTCTAAAATTTCCTCACCCAAAAAATAAAAAGCTTTCGTCTTTCGATTCAGCATTCCCTTTTAATTCCCTTATCCAAATCAAAACAAAGAATCAAAGCATTCTCGTTTTCGTCCTGGGTTCTTATAGTTTCTAGAGAGAGAGAAACATCAATTTAGGATTATTTTTCGAGAAGAGATCTCTCTTGACCGAAAAAAAAAATCAATTCTTCTGCAATTATATGCGATCTGCTGAAGTGGGTCAATCTCGGAAGGTGCTGGATTAGTGTCAGTTCAATCAAACACCGATACAAAGTTTCAACCTTTGAGATTAGGGTTTCGTGAAAGGGGGCGTAGTTTGTAGGAATCAAAGAAGAATGATTATCAAACGGAAATTGAAACGAATGCCACGTAGTAATGAGGAAGACGAAGGTGGAGCTCCTCGGAAGAAGAGGAAGGTGAGTTACTATTACCCTCTCAGTCTCCTCGGAGAGATACCCGCCGGGATAGTTCCGGGGAGACTCAACGGGAAGAATGGGCTCTCTGCTTTGTGGTGTAAGCAAGTGTCTTCTTCTTCTTCTTCTCCCCTTGAGCTTGAGGATTCTGAGTCTAAGAGGATAGTTTCTGATCCTGGTGGCCGTGGAAGGGATCGTACGGCTGGTGTTTCACGTCCACCGCTTGTGAGAACATCAAGAGGACGAGTTCAGGTGCTTCCTTCTCGGTTTAACGACTCAGTTCTCGAGAATTGGAGGAAAGATAGGAATAGTAGTGGCGAGGAACGAGAGGAGGAGGTTGAAGGATGCAGGAAGGAGAAAGTCAAAGCTAAGTTCATTCCTCGGAACCCTAAGTATAGTAGTAGTAGTGCATTGTGTGATGATGAGGATGCAGAGATTGTTAGGTATAGTAATGACATGAGGAAGCATATGATTGAGGAGACACGTTCTAAGAAAGAGGGTGTTTATGGACCGGAGGATTTTTATGCTGGTGATTTGGTTTGGGGGAAGTCTGGGAGGAATGAACCGTTTTGGCCAGCTATTATCATCGATCCAATGACGCAGGCGCCTGAGCTTGTTTTGCGCTCTTGTATACCTGATGCTGCATGTGTCATGTTCTTTGGTCACTCTGGGACAGAGAATGAAAGGGTATGTGTATTTTTTTCTTCTTGTATGATTCTAGATGCAGTTTGTTATTAACTTGAGTATATGTAACAGGACTATGCATGGGTTAGAAGGGGCATGATCTTCCCATTTGTGGATTATGTAGACAGGTGGGTCATTGCTAGACTCTTAAAATAAAGATGTTTGTATGTGGATGTTCTGCTTAATTGTTACTTCTTACTTAGGTTTCAAGAACAGGCCGA
Source organism: Diplotaxis tenuifolia (assembly GCA_014822095.1). Taxonomy (NCBI): domain Eukaryota; kingdom Viridiplantae; phylum Streptophyta; class Magnoliopsida; order Brassicales; family Brassicaceae; genus Diplotaxis; species Diplotaxis tenuifolia. The sequence goes on from JABAYD010037210.1 coordinate 3,290, forward strand.
GCTGCGTGGATGCAACCCTGGTGATTTTAAGATGGCACTTGAGGAAGCTCTGTTGGCAGACCAAGGATTCACTGAGAAGTTGATGCAGGATATTCACATGGCCGCTGGTAACCAACCGTTTGATGATTCTGTATACGGATGGATTCAAGAAGCTGCAGGCTCGAGCCAATATCTTGATCACGTTGCTCCAAGCCAGGCAAGTTTCTCTTTGCTTGGGGGTAGCATGTATAGTTTATTCCTTGATGGGTATAGAAACTGAGTTTAATTTGTTTGCAGGACATGTTGAAGAAATATAGAAATCCAAGAGCCTGTGTAGGATGTGGAATGGTCCTCTCTTTTAAGATGGCAAAGAAAATGAAAGCTCTGCTTCCCGGAGATCAGTTATTGTGTAAACCTTGTTCAAGGGTACGTAATGTTTCTGATATTCTCCCTTGTTATTCAGTGAACTCAAAACTAATTTTTGTTGCAGTTGACAAAACCAAAACAGGTTTGTGGTATATGCACAAAGACATGGAATAATTCCGATAGTCAACGCTGGGTAAAAAAACATTCAAGTCATGTTATTTATTTGTAGTCTAGAATCACCTATTGTTTTCTCGTAATCTTACTGTTTGATTACATAACGGTTGAATCAGGTGCGCTGTGATGGTTGTAAAATCTGGATTCATGCAGTGTGTGATCAGATATCACATAAGCATTTTAAGGTACATGTCCATGTTGCTCTTTGTCAAGTTTATCTTGTTCCCTGTTACTTGCTTGTGCTGAGATCAGTTTTCGTTTGGAATAACCTGAAGGACTTGGGGGAAACAGATTACTATTGCCCAACATGCAGAACAAAGTTTAACTTTGATCTATCAGATTCAGAGAAACAAGACTCAAAATCCAAGTAGGTCTATTCGATTCCCAACTTTTTAAATTCTTACAACAATGGGTTGTGAGTACCAAAATTTAAAGTTAGAGAGTTTTCTGGTGTAGACCTGGCAAAAACAGTTCTTCCCCCATGGTGCTTCCTGACAAGGTTATTGTTGTATGCACTGGAGTTGAAGGCATATATTTTCCAAGCCTTCACTTGTAAACTCCGTCTGATCTTTATATCTCCAGAACTTTAGGTATCTATGTTGAATGATTTATAGAGTATTCTTACTCCATTTGGTTTTTTTACAGAGTCGTTTGTAAGTGTGGATCTTGTGGACCTGAAAGGAAAGCACTTAGTGAATGGGAAAGGCATACTGGTTCAAAAGCCAAAAATTGGAAGACTAGTGTTAAAGTTAAAAGCTCCAAGCTGCCTCTTGAAGAATGGGTTTGTGCAATTTTTCTTATTTTCCTCTGTTTCTTTTTCTTACTTACCATTTAACATAAAATTTGACTACCATATTCCTTTACTCTGCAGATGATGAAATTAGCAGAGTTCCACGCAAATGCTACTGCGGCAAAACCTCCTAAAAGGCCTTCAATAAAACAGAAAAAGCAGAGGTTACTTTCCTTTCTAAGAGGTATTAAGCAATTCAGATCTCAGGACTTATCAGAAAGTTGCTGCTGTGTTATGCCTTGTTTATGTTGGATTGTTCTTTCAATATATGGCAGAGAAATATGAGCCGGTCAATGTGAAGTGGACAACCGAGCGATGTGCAGTATGCAGATGGGTTGAAGATTGGGACTACAACAAGATCATTATCTGCAACAGGTGCTGTTCTTAAACTGCGTAGTTGCTCTAATCTTTTCAGACAATCATAGATTCTTGGTGAAAAGCATTACTCAGATATTTATTTTCTTGAAATGTTAAATGGAACTTATCTGACTTGCGAACATAATCTGATATCATTGAAAATTATGCCTTCTTTTCCTTTGTATCCTCAGATGTCAAATAGCCGTTCATCAGGAATGCTATGGGACGAGAAACGTTCGTGACTTCACATCATGGGTCTGCAAAGCCTGCGAGACACCTGAGATCAAACGAGAGTGTTGCCTTTGTCCTGTAAAAGGTACGTATTTCCATTTTTGCATTACTTAATTGGTTACACATATTATATTTACTGTTACAACTACCTGAACCATAAGGTGTTCTTCACCGTAGTAATTGATGGTGGCACATATGCATATTCCTGTCAACTAACTTTTGTTTTGCGAATTTTTGTGTGCTGATCCCATAGGAGGTGCACTGAAGCCAACTGATGTGGAGACACTGTGGGTTCACGTGACATGTGCTTGGTTTCAGCCTGAAGTATGTTTTGCGAGTGATGAAAAAATGGAACCAGCGTTGGGGATTTTGAGTATTCCATCAAGTAATTTTGTGAAGGTACTACATACCTTATCGCTATCATTTGATTGGCTCCCATCGTAACTTTTTTCTATGCTATGTGCAAAACTAAAAAAGCAAGAAACTATTCTCCCTTCTTATGAATTCCAGATTTGTGTGATATGCAAGCAAATACATGGCTCATGCACTCAGTGTTGTAAGTGCTCTACTTATTATCATGCCATGTGTGCTTCCCGGGCTGGCTATAGAATGGAGGTAAGAAGCTCTTTACTTTGTCTTGACTCCTGCTATGTTCAATCCCTAAGATACCACACGTTTGTTTGGTAACATATGAACATTGTTGAATGTAGTTGCATTGCTTGGTGAAAAATGGTCGACAGATTACAAAGATGGTGTCGTATTGTGCTTTTCACAGGTAAATGGTCTTTGCAATCTGATTTTGTATTTATAAGTTTTGTTTTCTGTGTTGTTTAACTTGTTTTTTTTTCGGGTCTAGGGAGCCGAATCCAGATACTGTGCTAATAATACAAACGCCTTCAGGGGTCTTCTCTGCCAAAAATCTTGCTCAAAACAAGAAGAGTACAGGTTCGAGGCTTATTTTAGCAAACAGACAAGAAGTGGAAGAGCCCCCTCCAGAGGAGGCTGTACCAGTTGATCCATTTTCTTGTGCTCGTTGTCGAGTATTTAAAAGAAAGGTTAATAGCAAGAAGGTAAATCTTTGTTGGATCGTTATGCATAGGTTCAAATCATCTTTGTTCAGTAGGCTGATCCCATGTGTGTGTGTGTGTTTGCGATTTACAGAGGAATGAAGAAGAAGGTATTCCTCACCACACAGGAGGACCACGTCATCATCCTTCAGCAGCGATCCAAGCTCTGAATGCATTCAGGGTAAGAATTTTGTTCTCTCTAGTGCTAATATAAGCAAAATGCATGAGGAAACGCACCTTGAGACTGGTTAAATATAATTGTGTAGCATGTGCCAGAAGAACCCAAATCATTTTCCTCGTTCAGGGAACGACTCCACCACTTGCAGGTAAAGCTTTTACACAAGTTTGGAAGAGATTCTGTACATTTGTTGTATTAACATCTTTGACGAGTCTCAACGTCTTGTGACAGAGGACTGAAATGGATAGGGTGTGCTTTGGTCGATCTGGAATACATGGATGGGGTCTTTTCGCTAGAAGAAATATTCAAGAAGGAGAAATGGTATGCAGAGCCATCTGATCATTACATTACCTCTTCCTTTCGTTGCCTCTGTTGTGTTAAGTGTTGGAATGTATTTTTATTTGCAGGTTCTTGAATACCGTGGGGAACAAGTGAGAGGAATCATTGCAGACTTAAGGGAAGCAAGATATCGTAGGGAAGGGAAGGATTGCTATGTGAGTTGATTTCTCTTGCTACCTACAGTCTTGACATGGGTTTTGAGTATATAATATTTCTGAAACTTTTTATGTTCGTTTATTGGATTTGCTGCAGCTGTTTAAGATCAGTGAGGAAGTAGTGGTGGATGCTACAGAAAAAGGGAATATCGCTAGACTAATAAATCATTCGGTAAGCCAATCCATCATGTACATTCATTAACAGAGTCTTTGAGTCTAAAAACCACTACTAATTGGTGTGGTGTGTTGGTGTGATGTGCAGTGTATGCCAAATTGCTATGCAAGGATAATGAGCGTAGGAGATGACGAAAGTCGGATTGTACTGATTGCCAAGGCCACCGTACCCACTGGGGAGGAGTTAACGTATAATATATACATCACACTCTCTCTTTTCTCACCCTTTTGATTCATTCACTAAATATGACTGACATTGTTGGTTGGGTTTGTGTTTTGTTTTTGGCAGATATGATTATTTGTTTGATCCAGACGAGCCGGATGAATTCAAGGTGCCATGTCTATGCAAATCTGCCAACTGCAGGAAATTCATGAATTAGAGAAGAACTTTGTTGGAGCTGCTCGTTACACTTGAGAAGAAGAAGAAGAAGAAGAAGAAGAAGAAGAAGCTAAGAAGCTGACTACTACTAACACATGGACACAGTTGCAGTCCACGCTTGAATAGGACTCTCAGGGAGCTTAAAGCTGATGAAACAGAACCTTTACAGATACACCTCTTTTTCCGATATCCTAATAAGGCACTTCTTCAGTTATCTATCAGAGTCCAAAAGGTTATTTTTGTTTTTGTAGGTAAGAAAGAAAGACTAGAGAGGTTTGTAGCTTAGTCATTTCTTAAATCCCATTTTCTGTATAGCTAACTCTTCAAACCTTTTCCTTTTTAGTTTTTTCTTTCTTTCTTTTTCAATGACTCAAATATCAAAAAACAACAACAAAAGACTTGAAAGCACCTTTTTATCTTAATGTTTTAGTATTTTCTTTCGTCACGAAATGATGAATGAGGACGCAAAAGAAATGGATTGTGAGAAAATAAACAAAATTGCATTGCAAGTAAAAAGTGTAGATAGAAAAACAAAAAGAGTAAGGCGATGTGATCAATGTCTAGAAAATCGCTAAGCAGTGCTTCCATTATATAACAGACCTACCGACTAACTGATTATTTGGCTTCTATAAGGTTCTACGGGTAGGAAGTAAAAAAAATATTTAGATTACTTTTAAATTAAAAAAAAATTAAAATAATTTTGTTATTTTTACTAAAAATTGCATGTTTATCTAATTAATTAAAAATATGTTTTTATTAAGTTACTATTTTATATTTTTCAATACTGGTATTATTGAGAATTACGGTTGAGATTCAACATATAAGTTTTTTCTCTGTTATATTTTTTCTTCAATGATGACAAATAAAATATATATATATATATATATATATATAAATATTTATTTTATACATTCTCTTTCAAATTTACTTTAAAAGTATTCAAAAAGTAAACTTTACTTATTATTTTTAACCAACTCAAAAACATAACACATTATTGTTTAAAGCTTTACATATTCTTAAAATTACCTAATAGACCAATATCATCCCAAACAATTAGGACTTCTTAAAACAAATATCTTATTGTAACCCAACTATTTTCTATTTTTTTGCATATAATCTGAATTATGTTTACAGCAAATACTTTTGACTATCACCAAAAGAAAAAGGGAAAATATGTTATATTAAAAAAATGGAGAACTGATTAGTGATAACTAAATTTTGTAAATTCATATTTCGAAAATATTTTCTCATCGAAAACAACCCATCTTGATTTTTATATGTAGAATCAAAATAGCTTGAAATAAATACTATACAGAAGATAAAGTACATAAAATACTTTTAAAAACATTCATAACACTTTCATAGCACTCAAAAAAGATCTTAGAAACAGTCCATAATCCATAATGTAATGTAATTTTGTTTAAATTAGTTTTTTGTATGCAAATTTTATTTATCTTTGTTCTCTTTATTTGGATTTGGATGTTTTGATTGTTGTTATATATTTGCGACTGTTTTCAATTTGGTGTTTACTTTTTTAAAGTTACATTGAAATACCAAGACTACATATTCCTAGGTGTGAATGTGCATTATAGCTTGTGTTTTGTTAGTATTGCTTTTTATAGTTTTTTTTTCTTGTTCTTCTTTAATATTCATTGTGTTAGTAGTCCTGATCCTTTATGGGTACTGTAAATTTTGTTTAGGTAGATCGTTAGGTGAAAATTTAGGAGATTAAATTATAAACTAATAGAAAAAAAAATATTTTGAATTATTATTTAGAATTCCTATTATTTGTTGGAAAAAATTCTTACACGTTAAAGAAATTAGAGAATGCACTTCAAGCTGTCCACGTATTTGCATCTCCAGTTCGTGTATATAGCTTAATTGGAGACATCATCAAGTGTAATCTTGCCAAATATGTCAGACTCACAGCCTTGCATTTCTAATGACTCTGATGGAACGTAATATGACAAAATTACATTGGGTGATAGCTCTTTAAAGAGTAGTTTGTTTCTACACCTGCTCCAACCATTTTTCAGTTTTTGGAAGCCTTTTTCACACAAAATCTAGCATGTAAAATAGACAAAGGTATTAGTAAATAAATAAAAATGAAAATTTTCTGACATATTAACTGCAGCAAAATAAAATTGCATCAAGCAGAAAGTATCAAAAGTAAAAAAATAACAATATGAGCTTGGTGTCAAGTAGACAATTGCGAACACAATTCAAGTAGATAGTCTGTTCAAATGTTATTGCATTTATTTAGGATGCAATAAAAATAATGAATGCAAATACAAAAATTGGAGCTTCAAAGACTTTCCTTATTATTAAAAGTGCGCACATGATATAATTATTGTGTGATGTATGTAACTATATAATCGATAAGTTTTATTGGGAAAATTGAATATTCATTAAATTTGTTGTTTACTAATATTTATAGTTTGATAAGTTTGGTTTTGATTTGGACTACTTGTGTGGAAGTGTACTATTGTATTTTACTTTCATAGCGTGTGTTAGGCTGTCAATCTAAGAGCAACATTATCAGCTAGTCCTTAAATTTTGTCCTTAGAGTAGTTTAATAATTTATGAGTGTTAAGGACAATGATAAGGACATGATTAAAAAGGAAGATTATTGGTAGGACTTTATTTTGTTCTTAGTAATTTTTTGATGTATTTTAATAAGTAATATAATTATTTAAAAAACTCATTAAAATAATATAACATTAAAATAGAAGACATAAAAAAAGTTACAAAGTTTTAATAGAAAAATACAAACATCATAAATAAAAAGCATACAAACATTTTATTCGATTAATTGAAACTAAATTATATATTTGGAAGGTTTCCAAATTTAGTCCATATGTTTTCGATTAAATCTTCTTTCAACTGCTGATGTGATTGTGTATTCCGAACTCTTCTACGACGTTGAGTTGCATCACCGAGATCGAAATTTGTAGCCATACTGACGGAATATGTAAGATCCACACCTTCTCCTGGTTGAAATTCTGAAAGGTCATATAGACCGTTTGTATCTCGTTCATCTTCGACAATCATATT
>JABAYD010037216.1:6633-29723 GCA_014822095.1 Diplotaxis tenuifolia
CGGGCAACCCCCCCCCCCCCGGACCCGCCCCGCAGCGGGTTGAGTCATTTTTTCGACTCAAAAATTTGATCCGCATGACTCACAAGGAGAATATATTTTACCCACACCCGCCCCGCATAATTTCGCGGGTAACCCGCGGGATCTGCAAGTTATTATTAAATAATAAAATTAATAATTTTTTTTTTATAAAAACTAATATAAATAATATATTTTTCATTAAAATTTTAATATTTTTAAATTTTTAATTATTTTTGAACGAAACTTATTATTTTTTCTAAAAAATGAAAAAAAAATTAAAAATATGTTTTTCGGGTTAGGGTACTCGCGATGTAAATTAGACCAACCCGTTCCGTATAAAATAAACTTAACCCATACCCGCGATTTATTTTTTCCAAATCGATTGGTCCGCATCCTCCCCGCAGCGGATCAAACAGAGCGGGACCCATGGGCGATGATTAAAATTCCCAGCTTTAGTTGTAGATAACTTCCATTAGTCGATTTTTCAAGAGCACCTTCCCTTTTAATATCATAGATTTTGAGCAGTCAAAGATTACACGAGGAATAAATCAGTGCAACTAATAGTTGGGTATTAAAAACCCATTTTCCCGTTCTCTAAACCCATGAGAAAAATATCTGATTCAAATCTTTGAACAACGCGGCTATTAGCTGTCTTTACGACTTCTTATCCAATCACACCAGACCAGTTTCGAAACGAAAACGAGTAGAATGTGAAAACACGCGCTCTATGTAGCGCGTGAGAAAAATCCGTAACCAACTAACCATCTTCAACGAGCGTTAAGATCCATTTAAGTCAGTGAAAGTGGTGGAAGTGAGAGGAAAGCGTCATTCTTACGTTTTATAGCTTCCTCACAGAGAAAAAACAAAAAACAAAGGGAAACTCTCTTTTTAAAGCAATCATCTTTTTTTCTATTTCAACGACACTTTCAACCAACACTCCTTGTTTTTTGCTTCTCTCTTCTCTTTAGATCTCTTTCTTTTAAAGTCTTATCCTTTGGGTTTTGATTAGATATCTTCTGTTTTGTTTCATCACTTTCTTTTCTTTCTGATCTGGGTTTGACTCTCTCTTGCTAACGTTTGGTTGCTGAAAGTCTGAAACTGGTGAGTAGATTAGTTGAAACCTCAATAAAGATTAGAACAAAGATAAACCTTTTATAGGTTTCTTTGGGGTTTTTGTCTCTCTCTGAGAAATGAGTTCACAGGTGAGTCTCTGTCTCTCTTTCTATGTTTGACTGTTCTGGAGAAGTTTGAAGAGATTTGGAAGGAAATTAGAGCTTGTTGGTTCTCTTTAGACTGTTCATGCAACTAGTTTTCTTGGAAGATAATTGATTGATCTTAGTTTTAGGCTACTACTAAATTAGGTTTGACTACTGAAAGATATCAAATTGTTCAATGACTAGTGATTGAAGTGTTGCTTTTTTTTCTTGAAAAGAATATGTATTAAGGTGTTGTAAGTTACATGACTTCTCAAAACAATTGTTTTTGTATGTATTTGAATTGTAATTCACCTTCATTGTGTTGTTGTCTCTTTTTCAGAGCTCGGATAGTGCATATAACTGATAAGGGTTGCAAAGAAACAACCTTTTCACTTGCAGCGTTCTTGTCTAGCTGCTCGAGGCTCTTGGTTTGGTAGATAATTGAATTAAGAGTTATGAGAAGAGGTAGAGGGAAAGGCAAGAGGCAGAATGCTACTGCTAGAGAAGATTATGAAGATGAAAAGCTTCCAGCTTACAGTAGAAGAGGGAGGCCACAGAAGCCTGTTAAAGATGAAGTTGAAGAAGTAGAGATTATGGAGAAGGATGATGATACAAATGGTTCAGTAACAAGTAAAGAAGATGGGACAGAGAATGTGAAGAAGAGGAAGAAACCATTAGAAGAGTCTAAAGAGAGCAGTGTAACACAAGAAGAGAATGTGTTAGGATCAAAATCAAGTAGAGATGATTCAGTGAAGTCATCAGGGTTTAGACAGATTGGGAGTAGAAGGAAGAACAAACCAAGACGAGCAGCTGAAGCTGTTGTTGAATGTAATGGTTTTTGAAGAAAGAGCTTCTTAAAACGCTTTTTTGAAACCTCTCTTTTTTGGTTTTGTTTTTGTTGAGATGAATCCTTTTGTTGTTAGGACCTGCGGTTGCGTTTGGTTTCATACATGGAATCAGATCTTTATCAATTTTTATGTGCAGTGCACTTTGGTTTGAGTTTTCATGCCGTTTTGAAAGAGAGTATATAGCCTACAATGCTCTTTCATAGCTATACCATGAAGAAGTGTACTTTCCATAGTTTTTTATGTGAAAGAAAGTAGAGAGTTTGAAAGCCTTTAGTCAAAAAAAAAAAAAAAGTAGAGAGTAACTAGATTATGTACTATATAAACTATAAAGCAAAACACAAAAGGAACATAATCAAAACTTGATGCACACAACCCTATGTAATTGAAAGTACACAGATTACACGACCATGAATCGAACTTCTCATACTCTCAAATAATTTTTATTTAATTTATCAAGAAAGATATTGCATTGGATATTGCTTGAAAGAATCAATCAAAATTGGCACAAAAAAAAAAGTAACAAAAAAATATACTTAATTTTGAAAGAGTTCAATAAGAACCCACTAGTTCCCTTGAAGAGTCACATCCTTAGTTGAGTCCCAACACTCTCTGTCTCTCTGCCCATAATTATATTTTCTTTCTACTTCAGTATTTGTATAATGAATATAACACTACTAATAAACTATTACTATTGTTTCTGCTGCCCTTTAATTAGTAATAGTACAATCAACTTCTATTTTTTATACTTGGGGATGCAATAAAATACAATCTAACCATCCATTTATAGGTAAGTAGCTAGTTCATAGTTTACAAACTACAATAAAGGTCAACATTTTAACATCATTAGGCTACGTTCCTAGTTTAAAATTATATCTGATATTGTAAAAACATATACTATTGTTTATTAGTTATAGAATAAATAGGTAGATTGATTATACATGGGAGTTTATGTTCCCTGGTCTCATTTAAGGATGATATCACTGTGTACGTTAAAGAAGAATAAAGAAAACATTCTAACCAACTTTTGTGTGTTTTATAAATTTTTATTACAAAACGCTCCAACATATCAAAACGCAAATGCTGAACTCCTTAGCTGTCATGGCCTAGTATCAATCACTCTCGAGTGTCTCTTCTTTTGTCAGCTTCTCTCTGTCTTCTCTCTTCTCTCTTAAAAGATAGCAACAACTAAAATAAGCAAACCCAAACTTTCTTTCCTTTTTTCTTCTCTTTCTTTCTATTTCAAGGCTCAGTACTTACCAATGAGCTTTAGCATTTCTTTCTCTGACTGAATAAGAGGAAAAAAGAACCATTAATCATGGAGTTACTAATGGGTTCGGGTCAGAACCGGAGTGAGACGGTTGGTTCGTCTTCAACAGAGTCATCTTCACTTACTACTGGACTCAGGTTTGGTCAGAAGATCTACTTCGAGGATGGATCCGGATCCGGCAAGAACCGGGTTAATAAGACGGGTCGTAAGTGTACTACAGCTAGGTGCCAAGTGGAAGGTTGTAGAATGGATCTAAGCAAAGTGAAAACATATTACTCAAGACACAAAGTTTGTTGCATTCACTCTAAATCATCTAAAGTGATTGTCTCTGGTCTTCACCAAAGGTTTTGCCAACAATGTAGCAGGTTTTGCCATCTCTCTTTTTTTACTATTTTGAGCTTTTTTTTGTTTGCTTTCTTTTTTTCTTTTTTTACTATTTGTGTGTGCTTTGGCTCTTAACGTCGTTGAAGAGTCTTTATAAAACTTTACAGCTTAGTTAATATGTCATCTTGTCTCGAGTGGAGATATAATAAACTATTTATTATTATGTTGTTTTTCGTTGAAGCTTCTTTATTTTTAACATTGATTCAGGTTTCATCAGCTTTCTGAGTTTGACTTAGAGAAACGAAGTTGTAGAAGACGACTAGCTTGTCATAACGAACGAAGAAGAAAGCCCCAAGCAACAACCACTCTATTGACTTCTCGTTACTCCAGAATAGCACCATCTCTTTACGGTTAGATCCCATTTTCCTCTGCTTTTTCTAAGAAGTTACTCTGAGAACAAGTTCTTGATTGGTGACAGGAAGCGTTTTGGGAGAATCTACTACTACGTGGTCAACCGCGAGATCTGTGATGGGACGGTCAGCACCGTGGGATAGCCATCAACTGATGAATGTTTTCTCACAGGGAAGTTCAAGCTTTAGTATAACATGGCCAGAGATGGTGAATAATAATAGCACAGACTCAAGCTGTGCTCTCTCTCTTCTGTCAAACTCAAACACAACTCAGCAGCAGCAACAACAACAACTTCAGACATCAACCAATGCTTACTTGATGACTGCAGATAGAGTTACAATGGCTCAGTCACCAATCCATAATCAGTACCAAACTTGGGAGTTCAAGTCAGGCCAAAAGAACAATTCAGAGTACATGTCTCCTCTTTTGGGACAGAGTCAAATCTCTGAGACAGATGACTTCCAGATGAGCAATGGCACCCCCATGGGTGGATTTGAGTTGTCTGTTCAGCAACAGGTTCTGAGACAGTACATAGAACCAGAGAACACAAGAGCTTATGACTCTTCTCCTCAACATTTCACTTGGTCTCTTTGAGTCTTTCTCGTTTTGCTCCACCAAGAGCCTTACATGTGGAAGGTTGCTACTAAGACTTGATCGTCTCAAGATCTTATCAAATTAATATCTGTTCTATGCTACTTAAAAACTAGACAATGATGCAAGATAATGGCCGTCGAAATTTTACTCGGTCTTGGGCACTTGTTTTTATGCTTTCAATTCCATAGCACAGTGACGACTTATATAGTGACCATCCTCATTTACGCCAGGGCAGTTAGAAAGAAGAGCTTCACTCCTTTCATACTGATCCACAAATTTAGAAACTGTTTATCAGTATAAACAAACTCAATACATAGCATTAAAGAAACACACTGATGGAAGAAGGCTATGAACTCATTCAATTACCTGGAACCCATAAGAAAGGGAAATAATCTCTCAGTTTCATTAATATCTACTGCAACCAGTAAAGCTAAACTGTTCACCCTCAAGTCAAGAACGATGTTGACTCTCAAAATCTTAAGTGCTAGCCTCAAAACTCTACTCCACTTAACACACCTCTTCAGTGATCTCTTCATCTTCTTCGTTCTTCTTCGCCAGAACAACTTCCACGTTCTCAAGTTGATCAATAGCCCTTCCTAAAGACTAAAGTTCACCAAAACTCTTTTACCACGCTACTGAGACTTCTGCCTATTCCCAAAATCCATAAAAATTCTCCGCCTCAAACTCATCTCTCTTCTCCTTACCTGGATTCTCTTTCCCCACAACAGCCCTCGATCTTCTAATCTCCATAGTCACCAAGAGCTGACCCAGGCTTGTAACCCATTTGCTTCAGTAGCTTAAACCATATACGTTAGACTCTTCAATAGGAGTGTCCTCACTACGAGCCAATGTCTGCTTTTTCTCTTCTCTTTTCTTGCAGTTTTTTTTTGAGGTTCCTACAAAAGCAAGTGAATTGAAATATGTATACAATGCCCACCAAGATATCACTGAGCTATCAATCCAGTTCCGTTAAAGGGCAAGTTTAAAATTTCATAAAGTTGAAAACTTTGTCCTGAAATTACCTCCCATCATCGTATTTCGCCTCCGAGCATGGCCGACGGAGCTTGCGACGACGACTAACTGGAGAAAAGATAGTAATTGTTAATGGGCTTCATAGTTAGACACAGTATGATAATGTACTTGGGCTATCACTCTTGTGCTGCTGAGGAACATCTGAAAACCTTTGTTAGTTATCCTAATTTAATCATCTCCAAGAACACAATATTTGCTTCTAAAAGCACCGTCAAATTATTACTACTTTTCTCTGCAGGATGGTCAAATGTTACATACATTTAGAAATCACTCTATGGTAATAGAATGCTAACTAATAACGAAAAATAACTGGGCCGATTGCTTTCAGAAAGGGTGTTTGGGCAAAATTTAAGTTGGGTTAAATTTAAAAATTAGACTTAATATTGGTGGGCTGAGTCAGGCCCGTGCAGTAGTGCAACGCATGGACGACTCGTGAAAACCCAGATAGCAAACTATCTTAACGGGCTTTCTCCCTCAAAAAATAGAGTTAATATCGAGCGGGCCGATGGCCCACATATCAGATATTAAACTGATAAGAACAGATACTACACTTGATCTTAGCCAAAAGGCCGAGAAAGGTATGATTTGGAAGAGAGCCTTGGATTTCTTTTTATATTACTTCCTATGCCTTCCATGCTTGCTTCGTCACCGATGTGGGACTTCGAATGTATAACAAAACAAAAGACTCTTTCTCTATCAGCAGGTCTCAACGACCGACAATAGCATTAAACCAAAAGCCAAACAACTCGCAAGTCTTTTTGTTCTTCCTTACCTCAGGAGCCTCTTTCCATTGACAGATCGAAAAAGGGAAGCCAAATTTCTCAGAATTTCATTCTGTAGTCAGATCCTCATCCTTATTTGATCTTAGATCGCTTTGGTATCTCTTATTACACTCATATTCATTCCATCATTCTATGTTTTTACTTCAATGTTCGTCTGGAGTTTTTAGTTAGTCAAAGAACTTAATCCTAGCCCGGTTCGTTTTACGATGATTATTAGTCTGCGTAGTCTTGCTTGCAAAGCCATGGAACTTGAACTAGTGCCTCCGAGCTAAGGCCAAGACAAGAATATATAAAAAAAATTTGCTTTATATGTTATTACAGTTGAAAGAAAGACATCATGTTCTGTCTCAAAGATGAGATTTTGAGAAATAGGACAAAAACGAGGGATTGAAATTTCAAAAAGAACAAAGATTAAACATGAGCAAAATAATAATGATCTAAAGGAGTGTTCTATGCAGATAACTACAAATCAGACTGGTTTCTCTTCTTTTTTTGTTTGTGTGGTTTCTTCGCTAGCAATATGCCAAAATGATCGATAGAGCTCTACAGGAACGAGACATCTTCTTCCACTCGGGTTTATTGTTCATTTGTTAATCACCTTGTAGGCAGTAGAGTTGTCTAATATTTCCACTAGCTGTCATATTCACACAAGCAATATAGACAGTCAAAACCTGATAATATATATGATCACATTGAATTTGGAGTGGGGATTGATTTCGAAAGTTAACTACCATAGAGCCAGTCTTTGAAGTACACATGGAGTGCGTTTGATAGCTCCTTTTTCCGGTTATCTTCCAGAGGTGTTTCCCTTAGCGATCGTCTTGTTTCTTCAACGTTCTTAAGCTGAAGAAAATTTAAAAAAAAAAAAAACAGAGGAGCTAAGGAGATTTGAACAAGTGCTTCATTTGTTATTAAAGGGAAATGTTAAAACATACGTTTCTCTGCTGAGCTGCCATATAAACATCCGGCAATGGAAATGGATTGTCTTTGGTCGAACCAATCTCCTCGCCGCTAAACCAGTTTGGTATCTTCACCATAGCCATTGATACCACAGATTAAACAGCATTCACCAATAATCAGGGTAAAAAAACTAGACCGAGGAAAAGAGAGTGTACCAAAAAGTTAACAAACTGGTCAGGGTCTACAAAGGCAGCTGATTCAGATTGTGCATCAGCAACACCGGCAGGATGCGACAATGAGTCATGTGGATCCACTGCTCCCAGTGTCAATGGTGTGTCCCATTTGTTGATAGCTGGCTCAAGCCCTACCTCACTCATATGCTCCTCCAAATGAGAGTAGTATGTATTGTATGGAGCGACCTGAAACAAAATCACACTGATTATTTAGAAGTCTGTAGTAACTTGAACCACTAGATATCAAACAGTGCTTGGTTATCACTAATAAAAGGAAAACTCTGACACCCTCTCGAAGCAAACATCAGACTAAGACGCATTTATTAATGAGATGGATGATAACTCGAAGATGATTCCATTAAACTCAGTTCACCAGAAGAGCAAATTAACCAAACTAATGCTAGTAAACTCAGTCATTGTGAGGCATGGTTTACAACTTGTATCTTAGATAAAGAGGTCTCACCTGCAGTTTGTGGTTATCACCAACAATTAGCGGTCGCTGATTGACTCCAAAGAAGAATACACATTCACGGCAATTGGCTATGCACACTCGTTTGGCAGCTGTAATCACATGAACTCTCTCACAGTGCTCAATTCTTAATGCCTGCAAAAATAAATCATAAAACAGATTTGCTGCAACTTTTAGTAAAAGTCGGAAGATATTATAACCTGTTAAAACGTTGTCTTGAATATCTCCGATAAAGATAAAGAGGAAAAAAGTATCGTCTCTTACCTTCCCAACAGCTCCAAGAACTATAGTAGTATCAGAACATCCATGCACAGTTGCATATCTCAATGGCGCCAAAAGATAAATAACAGAATCATGGCAATTGACAACCTGCAGAGTTCACAAAACATATTAGTTGACATGAGTGCACAAAGACTACAGGACGCAAGTACTTTGGAGCAGGGAATAATCCAACTAATCGTAGCGAACCTTCACAGATCTACCCCTAAGATCGGAGGCCTGCTTAACAAGTGAAGTCTTGGAAACTCCTTCGATTAAACAAGGGCCTCTACCACTAGGTGCAACCTTGTTTGGGGCAGCACAAGCGTCTGACATAGCATCATCTTGGTCAGAAGGCCCGTTCTCTTTCCCAGAAGTTCTCTCAGTAATGCTTTCTAAAGCGGAAGCTATATTTTGCAGAAGCCAGTCATGCACTTGGGAAGCAGGAACTGGAACAGCGGGCATATCCGGATCAGAATTTGCAAAAAAAGGAGTAGCTTGGCTCAGTGGAGATGCATCACCAAACTGAACAAGAAAACCAAGGTGCTCAAAAGCCTCCATAGAGAGAACCTGACGGTAGTTACACAAACAAAACAATTAATATTCAACAATCATGAATAGCATCTAGCTTGATAGTTGTGTGCGCTCTCATTCTCTCAGAAAATCTTATCCTAACGTATTTAAATTTCTGCTCTATAGAAAGACTAGCACATACCAACGATTCTTCTCCTTCTCCTTCCACAGGCTCTCCAAGAAGAGAAATGATGTTTCCTAAATGTTTTTGCAGATATGACAACTGATGAGCTTCATCATCTGCTTGTGATGGCATAAACCGACGGCTGTTGCTGCGAACAAGCTGCAAAATGATCAAAAGGAAAATATAACTAACACTATAGACCATTTGATGGGGAAAAATAGCACAACAAAGTACAATGCAGTTAAAACACTGACAAGACTAAGACTATAAGACACGATAACTCATTCCTACCACAAACAGGATCAGAGACTGAAAGTCAAAATACGAGAACACACATCGCATTATTACTCAACCACGTGTACGGAGGAACCAAAATTGTGTACAACGAGAAAGAAATAGAACTAAAACCACATAACACAGCAAGCTGAGGAATGTTTGGCTTCAGCCTGCAGACTAACCTTTGCCTCAGAGTCATCAAAGAAATGGGACTGTCATTTATGAGATGATTAAAATGAACCTTAAGGCTACCTAAATGCGTAGGGTACAGACTACTACTCAAAGCTTATATCCGTCCTCCACCACAATATAACTACAGTTTCGTCGTCTTTAAAGCAATTATTGAACATGCATTATTGCATTAACAATACGAGCACTTTCTTCTTTCAAAATTACTACGACCATATATCTCAAAAACACTACAACCGCCATCAATTCAAAGAACAGCCAAAACTTCCAACATTTACTTTCAGGTACATACGTAAAGCCAAAAACTTTTAACTTGCATCACAAAAATCATGGTTGAATTCAATTCCATTTCCCGATCATATAGATGATTGGATCATTAAATATGACTTGATCCACATTATACTATTAGAATGCACATCAAAAGCAAGAAACTTGCCTGAATTGGCGACAACGCAGACAAGTACCCATCAAAAGCAGAGGTCGACGGCCACACATCAGCCACCGCTGCAGAGTCCTTATGCGTCCTTGGCATCAACTTCTTATACGACTGAATATACAGAAACAAAACCAAATCCCTCAAATCAACCCCAACGGAGTCAACCTCCTCCGGTTTAGCCCTAACCAGAGGATCCGACTCGGAATGTAGCACCGAACCGAGAGTCTCGAGAACGAGTCGCGCGTGGTCGCCGGAGATCTGGAGAACCTCGGCGATTGCGGATGACCCGACGCGGTTGTTCGAGGCGGCATCGGCTAGCTTCTGCTTGATGGGAGCTAGGGTTTGGATCGGGTCCGCGAAAACGAGTTTCTGGATCGGGAGGAGTCCGTGTTCGAAAGAGACGCGTCTCGGGTGGATTGCTGATTTTGGATTCGGGTTTGGGGTTGGGTCGGGTGCTGAAGGCGGTGGTGTTTGGTCGTGTTGTTCGTCAGTCATGATTCGTCGTGGAGTTTTGCAGATCTTTCTTCGGGTGATGGATGATGGAATTGAAGAGGGAAGGAGAGGGAGACTGTTACAGTGTGTGCACGTGTATGTTATTAATCTACGTCTTGTTTTCCTGGTCGTTGGATTTACGAGTAGATTAACCTTTGATCTGAGCTATGCCACGTCGGACGAGGGATGATAAATAGTTCCCTTTTTTTTTGTCTAACATTTTCCATTTATGGAAAAGCCCAAAGGCTATTACATGGTGAAACAATATTAAAGCCCATCCAACCCAAATACAATTTAAAATTTAGCTCAGTAACTGATTCAGACATGCAGATCGAATAGTTATTATTCCACGTATCTCCACCGCTATGAGGCAACGTGACACGCGTCCACTTCATTGCACACGAGTTGGGAAATTGCGACACGACACACCGGTTATGCTTCGGTCGAAACGGTCGCCATTGTCGGAGTGTTTCTTGTTTCACCGGAATCCCCTTTCGCTTCCACCGACGCCATTGTTGGATCATCTTTCATCTTCGGATTATAACCTTGAGGTTACTATGATCGATTCACTCTAGGATTCTTTGCCGGACAGTTCATATGAACGCCAACTCTACTGAGTCCTATATGAATCAATCGAATCTTAACCCATCATCATCTCCATCCTTTCCAACAGGACAGCTTTACCACAAGTCGATTACCGGCAAAGACAAAGTCCAGTAAAGACTGATATCCAAGGAAAAAAGTAGAAACCAATTCAAGCTAATCGGAATATAATAGAGTATATGAAAGGGAAATCGAAGAGAGTAGCTCCCTAAGATCAGAGATTTATTTGACTATGTTCAAAACCCAGAGAGAATACATGAAACATGAAGAACTTGCTCTGATTTTGGACCAGATACACAACAAAATTCGCCTATGCAAAGCTAGATCCGCAAACGGAAAACATAACTCGGTTTCTTAAACTGAAGATTTATATTTTACAACAAAAAAAACAAGATAATTCTCTATCTCCCTGTGAAAGATATGGATTTGAGAACAGGGAAAGAAAGAGAAAGAGTTCTCTCTCTAGAGAGAAGAGAGAGACTCAAGGCCCAATATGTTTAGCAATGGTAAATAGTTCCCTTTAGTTGAAGGCGTTTCGCATTTAATTGTTAGTTTCTTTGTTAGGCCATTATTATTATTGCAAAAAGATATGTTAGGTGATGGAAGGCTGTAAATAAAAAAGAGAGAGTAAACTGATAATCATAATTCATTCACGTATAGTAGTGGTTTGACAACGAGTCAATAATTTATCTGAAATTATACTGATTATAAGCAGATTATGTTGGATCTTCTTATTGTTGAAAGTTTACTAGTACTAGGGGTGTGTGGGAGATGAAATGTGAAAAAAAAAAAAGCGAACATTTCATTACATTAGACCGGATCACAGAAAAACATAAATGACATTTTAATCTATGGTTTTCTGCTTCTCTGTGAAAGTGATCAGAAACAACTTTGGGACTATCGAGTTAATTACAATATTTACTCAGTTGGACTAAGCTATCATGGAGTCTTGAATAGTTAAGCATTGCTATATGAATATATAGATATCGTCGAGACCACGAACAATACCCATTCCAAATTTCCAATTGCCATGAACTTTGACAAATAGTTGCATTCCAAGTCCAAACATGTGAACGGCGACACTCATTACAGCAGCGTACTATAACTGTTTGGACAATTGGTTACAAAAGTTTTAACACACAGCAACGCTTATCTTGTAATATTCTATCGAGATACCATAAAGAATTGTTTAGGGATGTTTTATCTTAGCAAAATGGTCTTCCTATCACACGTCACAGTACGTAATAGTTTCGATTGTGATCGTAGTCGGTGGTAAACGGTAAATCTCCTAGTCGAGGACGGTCAACAGATATGAGCGTAGGATGAGCGACACGTTGCGTCTTGCGTGCACCAAAAACCACGTTCTTTCTTCTTTTGACCTTTACTTGTATTAATCGTGGAGCCAAACTAGTACCAAATATACTTTCAATTAAATTATGTCCGGATACTTGGAGAAGAAGCATTCACTTATCGGTCGCACACATCGTAAAGATAGAACGAAAAAAAGTTAAAGATGGCCAATTAGAAAATAAAGTCACCACGTATTAGGCACTCAAGAAACGTACCTATTAAGATGAGTAACATAGCAAAGAAAACAGAAATAACAAATCGAATATCAAGAACGAATAATAATGTAACAAAACATAAGCTATTACAGATTATAACAACTAGCTATGCACAAGCCTTGTTTCACAAGGTAATAACATAGATATATACATAGATATATATGTATTTTCAGTATAACAATTTGGATTCATATAGCTTGATTCTGTAAACTACTTATCTTTTTTTTTTGTTGGTCTAGCTGCTAGAAAAAAAGAGACGTGTATTTATAACAACAACAACTCTGAAGTGTTTGATGATTTTCCATTTTTCAGCCATACACAATCACATAAAATACGTAACCAGAGGGTTTAAACTTAAAGATCCACCTTTATTTCTTTAGGCGCCAGGTCAAAAGAATGCATGTGACCGTATATATCTTAGCATTTAAATTGACCAGAGACACAAGCTGATCAACATCCATAATTATCATCTCGTAGTACTGTTTTTATATTTTAGACTAGATTATATATGCAGCTTGAATTCAACCTGTTTTTTCTTGTTCTTCTTCGTGCTTTCACCTAAAGGCACATGATGTTTCTTTTTGTAAAATAATACCGACCATAAAGAAACATGATTTACATAAAACAAACACATGTCCCACATAACCATTTTGTAGTCTGGCGAAGAAGTAATGATCAACTTATATAATTTCTTTTTTTTTTATCATCAATCCTTTAGAAAATATTATGCATTTTATACTTTATCATCCCAAGTCACTCAAGCGCCATAGGCTCTGTAAACATAAATTAACGTTAGGCTAATACAAGTGAATACGTGATAAACAAAACATTATTGTTCACCAGCTAACAAAAATGAGACCGTAGATGAAACATTTATCTAATAAACAACCAACAAAAAAAAAACAGTCCGGGTCCAGCCAAAGCGAAGTACAGCTTTGTATGGTTTATATTGTATACATGAGTTTTCGTCTAAACTGGCGAATTCAGAAACATTGAGGAATCCAATGACTTTTGCTTCTTCATTTCTCAATCTACTTTTTTTTTCCTTGTTAGTTATATCTACGTCTTCTGTCATAATTTTAATAAATAATGTTGCACTATACAAATACACACTTATAGTGTACACTAATAATGATCTGCGTAGATAACAACATGGGATTATTTCAGTTTTATTATAGAAAAAAAGATTACGCTGAAGAGCCGTTGTGTCCGCACCACACGTGCGGGATTCAAAACGGAGAGAGGCATGTCTTGCGTGATTTTTACGTGGACCCCATCCGTATATTTTGTAGCGAACAGTGCCATGTGTGTGTCTCTCTACTGTATTTTTCTCTTTTCTTTTCTCGTATAGTCATCAGATCCTTAACCGAGTAAATAAAAAAAAAAAGTAGAAACTGTAGAAAAAGCAAAAGAAAGAAGACGACAACAGAACAAGAAGAAGAGACCAAAACTCTCTCTCCCTCCTCTTCAATGTTAGTATTTCTTTTCTCTCTTCTCTCTCTAGAATTTTCCTTTTTCCCAGTAATGCATATCGTCTGCTTTTACTAGTCTTATCTTTTTTATTTGTTCCTTTATTTATTGGGGTTTAGATTAAAACGAGGACGAACTAAATTAGAGAGAAGACATGACTATCCTTACTCATTAAGGACGGAGATCTTCTCATCCATGCTTCTGAGTGTTACTTCTTGAAGATCTAAGGTGTGCAATGTTAGATCTAAATCGCATAACTGCTTTTACTGTTAATTTTTTTTCTATGGATTTCGAGATATTTCATATTTGTTAGTGGTGGATTCGGCTTTGTTATCTCCAAGTCGCATGTCTATGGATTTACTTAAAATCTTCCCTTTTCTCTCTGTCGTTTTCTATTTTGATATCTCTCATTGATTCGAGTAAACAAAAATAAGTAAAAGTAAAAGAGGTTTGAGATTTTCAAAATTTCAGAAGAAAAAATAATTATAATCTCGATGAAGTTAACTGAAAAAAATGTTGGGCTGATTCACGATTTTGTGCCGTTAGATACTGTCTCTGAGATGCTAACGAGGTTGTTTATGATCTAGAAAATGCGAGATGCTATATTCCGAGTATCTTTTTTTATTCCATTTTCAACTTATTTATTATTTTCTCTGCATTTTTCTCACTTTACGCTTCTCTGTTAGCTTTTTTAATTCTTTAACTCTCTTACAAATGGTGTTTTTTTGTCTCAGATCTAGTGCTCTGAAGTGTAGTAGTAGCTGAAACACATAATCTCTGTAAGTCTCTACCAATCTTTTGTTTACCTTTTTTAAACTGCTAAATATGGATGTTTAGTAATGAACTGTGTTGGAACTTTGTGTAGTGTCTTTCTCAAGCAAACATGATGCAGAGACCACCTCCTGAAGACTTCTCCTTAAAGGAGACAAGACCACACCTCGGCGGTGGGAAACTCACTGGAGACAAACTCACCAGCACTTACGACCTCGTTGAGCAAATGCAGTATCTCTACGTCCGTGTCGTCAAGGCCAAAGAGTTACCCGGTAAAGACTTAACCGGTAGCTGTGACCCTTACGTTGAAGTCAAGCTCGGAAACTACAAAGGCACCACACGTCATTTCGAGAAGAAGTCAAACCCTGAGTGGAACCAAGTCTTCGCTTTCTCCAAAGACAGGATCCAAGCTTCTTTCCTTGAAGCCACTGTCAAGGATAAAGACGTTGTGAAAAATGATTTGATTGGTCGTGTTGTGTTTGATTTAAACGAGGTGCCTAAGAGAGTTCCTCCTGATAGTCCTTTGGCTCCTCAGTGGTATAGGCTTGAAGATAGAAAGGGAGATAAAGTTAGAGGAGAGCTTATGCTTGCTGTTTGGTTTGGTACTCAAGCTGATGAAGCTTTCCCTGAAGCTTGGCATTCAGATGCAGCAACCGTTAGTGGCACTGACGCTCTTGCTAACATCCGTTCAAAAGTTTATCTCTCTCCTAAGCTATGGTACTTGAGAGTTAATGTAATCGAAGCTCAAGATCTGATACCGAGTGATAAAGGGAGATACCCTGAGGTTTACGTGAAGGCTATAGTGGGGAACCAAGCGTTGAGGACAAGAGTGTCACAAAGCAGGACTATTAACCCCATGTGGAATGAAGATTTGATGTTTGTAGCAGCTGAGCCTTTCGAGGAGCCGTTGATACTCAGCGTGGAAGATAGAGTTGCTCCGAACAAAGATGAAGTGTTAGGGAGATGTGCGATCCCGTTGCAGTATTTAGACAGGAGGTTTGACCACAGGCCTGTGAACTCTAAGTGGTTTAACCTCGAGAAGCATATAATGGTGGATGGAGAGAAGAAGGAGATCAAGTTCGCTAGCAGGATTCACATGAGGATCTGCTTGGAAGGTGGGTACCATGTTCTTGATGAGTCTACTCATTACAGTAGTGATCTTAGACCAACGGCTAAGCAGCTGTGGAAGCCGAACATCGGTGTGTTGGAGCTGGGGATACTTAACGCCACTGGTCTGATGCCTATGAAGACTAAAGATGGTCGGGGGACAACAGATGCGTACTGTGTGGCGAAGTACGGACAGAAATGGATCCGAACAAGGACGATCATCGACAGCTTTACACCGAGGTGGAACGAGCAATACACGTGGGAGGTTTTTGATCCGTGCACTGTTGTTACCGTTGGTGTTTTTGATAACTGTCATCTCCATGGTGGTGAGAAGAACGGTGGAGCTAAAGATTCAAGAATTGGGAAAGTGAGAATCCGTCTCTCTACTCTTGAAACTGATCGTGTCTACACACATTCATACCCTCTCTTGGTGCTGCATCCCAACGGAGTCAAGAAGATGGGAGAGATTCATTTAGCGGTGAGATTCACTTGCTCATCATTACTCAACATGATGTATATGTACTCGGTGCCTCTCTTACCAAAGATGCATTACATACATCCTCTAACGGTTAGCCAGCTTGATAACTTGAGGCACCAAGCGACTCAGATAGTGTCAATGAGGCTTACAAGAGCAGAGCCACCGTTAAGGAAGGAAGTAGTTGAGTATATGCTTGACGTTGGCTCTCACATGTGGAGCATGAGGAGAAGCAAAGCGAACTTTTTCAGGATCATGGGAGTGTTAAGCGGGTTAATAGCAGTGGGGAAATGGTTTGAACAGATCTGTAACTGGAAGAACCCAATCACAACGGTCCTGATCCATCTCCTGTTCATCATCCTTGTGGTCTACCCTGAGCTGATCTTACCCACCATCTTCCTCTACCTCTTCCTTATAGGCATCTGGTACTACCGTTGGAGACCGAGGCATCCTCCTCACATGGACACGCGTCTCTCACACGCTGACTCAGCTCACCCGGACGAGCTGGATGAGGAGTTTGATACGTTTCCTACTTCAAGACCGTCTGATATTGTCAGGATGAGGTATGATAGGTTGAGGAGTATCGCTGGGAGGATTCAGACAGTGGTTGGTGATCTTGCTACTCAGGGAGAGAGGCTTCAGTCTCTGCTGAGCTGGCGTGATCCTCGTGCGACGGCGCTGTTTGTGTTGTTCTGTTTGATTGCTGCTGTTGTTCTCTATGTGACGCCTTTTCAGGTTGTGGCGCTTCTGGTTGGGATCTATGTTCTGAGACATCCGAGGTTTAGGTACAGGCTACCGTCGGTTCCGCTCAATTTCTTCAGGAGGCTTCCTGCAAGAACTGATTGTATGCTCTGAGTGGTCAAAGTAAAAACTGCACTCTCTTGAGCTTCCCATCTGAAAGAAAATTTCTCGAGACTTGTTAGTTTGTGTTTATTTAAGAAGTAATGATGGCCCTTTTGCTTGTTGATGATTATGATGTTTGTTTGTTTTTTTAACACTATCAAGACTATTTGTTTGAAATTAGTAAATTAGGAACTGTGTGGCTTTGATGTTCTCTGCTCTGGTTAGTTAGTTCTCTATGCTATTTCTTTGTTCATATTTCATAGTCTTACAAGTTTGGTTGCGGACAAAATAGATATCAAGTTTCGACACATGTGGTCTTAAGCATACTAAGAAAGAATATGCACCGGATAAAACCTTCATGGGAATATACGTTAACATTATGTTAGCTGCTATGCATACAAACAATGGGATAGCAAAATACTATAATGTTATACGGCCTATGGGTCACTGTCGCAGCAATTTGTACATGGCAAACGATTAGTCATAATCACTTAGGCCAAAAAGTTAAATTTTACTTAACAGAATCGTTTGCTGGTTCAAAAAATTAGCTTAAATTGTTGATTCTCTATCACCTCATTTGACAAATTACTTCGGATTCTGATCATATACGTACCATTCCTTTATTTTTACCAACCAAATTGTTTTGAGATGCTTTATTCCGCACACCCGGAAAGTATTCTAATACACCCCAATTAGAAAATTTATATTCTTTCTACTCCACCATTTTTCTAACTACCCTACTTTTTTCTACTATTTTTCCTTTTACATTCTTACCCTTACTTTTTTTTTTGACATCAAAATACAGACTCATATTGACTCTGCGAACCAAACTGGTAGCTCTGTATCCATGTGAACAACGAAAGACGTTTGTGTTCTTGCACTGCGTGCTAACCCATCCGCCCGGGAGTTCAGAGTTCTTGGTACATAGATAATTGACGAGCTCGTGAAGCTTTCCTGAAGCGTCTTGATATCTTGTAGGTAATTAGCAAAAGCTGGTCATTCTTCTGGTTCCGAAACCATCTTCGCCAATTGAGAACAATCTGTTGCAAAAGTAACCTGATATTGACGTAAATTCCTCATACTCTCCATAGCCCATATGAGTGCCTCCACCTCAGAATGAAGAGGTGACAGACTAGCTCGAACATTTCTTGCTCCCATTAATCCCACAAAACCTTCCAATGTACTATACCATCCTTGACCATCAAATACATCTTTGTCTTTCCATGAACCATCGACAAAACACCAGCGCCCTGATATAACGGGTAATGACCCGGTTCTCTCTTGCTGAAGTTCATGTGGGGCAGCCCTCTCATGCGCTTCCCTCCACATAATAGCTTCCGTCTCCGCCACAGAAATGGTATCTTTTGGTTCGACATCTAAATTGCTAAAAATTTTATTATTTCGTGTTTTCCAAATATACCATAATATCCATGCAAAATGATGATCCTCCATCTTAGGGGTAATTCGCCAAAACAGGTGATCCATATTTGTAAATAGAGAAGTGGTTGGGAAAACATCCGGATTAGAAGAAATTCGTGACAAAGCCCACACTTGACGCGCTGGAGGACATTCGAAAAAGACATGATTTACCGTCTCTTCTTCAGCTTCACATCTATCACAACATATGTCTCCCTTTATCCCTCTCGTCTGCAGATTTTTCCTAACAGCAATACAACCCGTAAGCAATTGCTATAGAAAATGTTTCATTTTTGGAGGGCATCGTACTTTCCAACAAAAAGCCTTCAAAACATCTACCGTTGGTCCCTGAACCTCCACCGGTAGTCCTTTATCCGGATACACTCGTTCTACATGATACCCTGACCTAACTGTATATTTCCCATTCTGGGTAAAATGCCATCCGTCCCTGTCCTCCAATTGAGTCCTACTAAGCGGTATACTCTCTATAATTTTCGCATCATGGGGATCAACAAGAGCCCTGATGGTCGTCATATTCCAGCTTCGTGTATTCGCATTGATGAGTGAATCTACCGTAATGTCCATTGGAAAAGAATTTGATTTTTTGTTTGCTGGTCTCGGACGAGTGGTTGGGAGCCAAGAAACCTTCCATATAGATATGGAAGAACCTGATCCCACCCGTTTAATAAGTCCTTTGCTAACCAGAGATCTAGCTGAAATCATACTCCTCCATCCATAGGACGGAGAGTATGATCTGATCGGTTCCAGAGGCGACGCATTCCTAAAGTACCGACCTTTGAATACCCGAGAAAACAAGGTATTTGGTTTCTCGATAAGGTGCCAAAGTTGCTTGCCTAGCATAATCCTGGAGGTCCTTAAAGCCCAATCCTCCATCATCCTTACCCAAGCATAATTTATCCCAAGACTTCCAATGCATTCCTCTTGTACTCCCTCCAGGGCAGAGCCGTGACAACTGATTTAATGATCACTTTTTTTCCTCCTTTTGTAAAAAAATCTAAACGTCCATCCAGTAACCCTTTTATTTAAACGTTCATGTACAAATCTGAAAACTTGTATCTTCGACCCTGCCAGACTCTCTGGTAGGCCCAGATATGTTCCCATACCTCCTATATTCTGAATCCCTAGAATATCACGTAACTCTTGTCTATTTTCTTCTCCAATCTTATGTCCAAACTGAATCGAGGATTTCTGAAAATTAATTTGTTGACCCGAGACCACCTCATATTCCTTTAGGATATTAAGGATGGTTTGACACTCCTCCGATTGTGCTTTACAGAAGAATAAACTATCATCCGCAAATAAAAGATGAGATATCGCTGGACACGCTCTGGCCACTTTTATCCCTGTTAGCCGCTTTTGCCGCTCCGCTTTTTTAATATTAGAAATCAAAGCCTCCGTACACATAATAAAAAGATAAGGAGATAAAGGATCCCCTTGTCTTAATCCTCTTTGAGGGATGATGGCACCCCGCGGTTGTCCATTTATCAGAACTCGATACTGGACCGATGATACACATTCCATCATAAGCTTTGTCCATTGAGGATCAAACCCCATTTTACAGAGTAAAGCTTGAATGAAGTCCCATTCTATCCGATCGTATGCCTTACTCATATCCGTTTTTATCGCCATAAATTTTCCCTGGCAGGATTTATTCGCTCTTAAGCCATGGAACATCTCCTGGGCAATTAAAATATTATCAGAAATCAGTCCCTCTGGGACAAAAGCCGATTGTGTTTCCGAAATTAATTGTGGTAAACAACTTTTCAGCCTTTGACACAAGACTTTCGAAATGATTTTGTAACCCACATTACATAGACTAATTGGTCTAAGTTCTGTCATCCTTGTAGGTCTTTCAGTCTTGGGAATCATGAAAATATGAGTCTCATTTAGACGAGCATCCAACTCTCCTGATAACAGAAAGGCGTTGACCATCTCCACCAAATCTGTTTTAATAATATGCCAAGAATGCTGAAAGAATAGGGCCGTCATCCTATCAGGTCCCGGAGCTTTTTCTGGGTGCATCATAAATAAAACCTTTCGAACCTCTTCCTCTGTTGCCCTCCTTAACAACCAATTATTCATTTGAGGTGTGATATTTGTTGGAATTTCCTCCAGGAAATTATCAAACTCATATGGAGAAGTAGAGGTAAAAAGCTTCTCAAAATAACCGACTGCAACCCTTTCCACCCCCTCCTCCTCCGTTATCCAGTGTCCCTCCTCATCATGTAACCCTACTATTCTATTACGCACCCGTCGTTGCTTTGTTAAAGCATGGTAAAACTTGGTATTGAGGTCACTTGATGAATACCACATATTACGAATTTTTTGATACCAGTATTCCTCCTCATCCTTATATGTCTCCTGTAACTTCCTAGATACTTTCAGGATCTCTTCTTGAGTTCTGGTATCATCCATTTGCACTGCTTCTAGCGCTAGTTGAAGATCCTGAATTTTTCCTTTCCCATATGGTGGGTTGTTTTTCCTCCACCGTGCTATCTCATGTCTACAATTACTTATCTTTGTGACTAGGTCCCCTTCCTGGCCATTAATGTTATTACCGTTTCTCCAACCAGCAGCTATTGAGTCCATAAGTCCTTCCTGTCCAATCCATCTTTTGTCGAATTTAAACTGTCCTCTCCTCTTATATACTTTATCTTCCAAATATGCTACCACTGGCCGATGATCAGAACCAACCATACCCAAATACTCTGTGTCACAGTACCAGCACAGCTCCTTTCCCTTTTCCACGTCTTCCTTGCCAGGACATTTTGTTACCCCGAGCCGGAAACTCAATCAGTCCACTATTTCGGATCATGTTATTGAAAGGGACAAAAGAAGCCAAATCTCTTACTGCACCCCCTATCTTTTCATGGTTTCCTGTAATCTCGTTTAGATCACCAATAACAAACCAAGGTTCCGAACGTGCTAACCCATATCGGGTCAAACGTTCCCAGACTTGTTCCTGTAACCCTTGAACAGGTTCTCCATACACAAATGTTAAAAAAACCTCTTTTCCACATGCCACTGCTTCCACATCAATCATCCGATTACTCGAGTATAGAACATTAATCTGAAACTCATTGTTATAGAAAAGAGCCAACCCTCCACTTCTTCCATCTGGATCCACCGTAACTAACCTGTCATATTCAAAATGAGTTTGAAACCGTTGAACAAACTCAAACTCCTGCTTAGTTTCCGATAAAAATAAAAAGTCTGGTTTATGCTTGTGCCAAATTTCACGTAAATAGCTGATTGTCCACTTACTACCCATTCCTCTGCAATTCCAACTTAGAACTCTCATTAAAAGAAATTTTAAATTTGACCCAAAGGTACCACTTCTGGAGGTGTGAAGCAACCCCACTCTTTGTAATTCCTCATTCTGAAACCGCCGGTAGTCATATAGTTAAAATTACCCACCATATAAATAAACAAAATATCTATTCCCCCTTGTACTCAATCGCAAGGATTTTTGTTGGAGTATGCAAAGAACGAGATATTTGTTGCTTTTGAGTTGTTACATGTGGCTTACAAGTCCCATCCCAATACATTTTTCCAACACTCATACCATCTAGAATAAGCTTAACCAGCAAAGATTCTCTGAATATACATATAACATAATACTCTCTCCATCTCTGTAAAGAGATGCATTCCTTTGTAAACTTCCTTGCTGCCTCCCTACAAGGTTCCAAAGCTTTTAACCTCCAACCAAATGACCTAATCTTCATACGTGACTGGTTTGAAGAGACCAGCCACTTGAACCGCTTCACGGCCTGCCGTACCTTGACTCCTTTACCACCCCTTGCACAAACATCTATCAAACCAACCCAAATTGTATCCACCGTACACCAGTAAACCCACAAGTCTTCTATGTTCCAACACAAAGCCGTAGCCATCCCAGCGACGAGATACCAGTCAGCACCGTACCTGTGTACGCAATCAAAAGCAGAAAAACAAAATATATATAGCAATACCACGACCTTAATATATGTATACACAATTAACTCCATTGTTTCCTTCTGATGAGAGGTTACACCTAATAAACTCCCTCCATTACACCAGTAAACCAAAAAATCCAATTGAACCAAACACCATAAACTCTTTAAAGAAGCTAAGCAAAACCAAGCTAGTTCCGAACCTTTTTCGAACCTGGCACCACAAATGTGGATTAAATATAACCATGTCCCTGCTATGAATATAGATTCCAACTGAGTTCCTGCCGTCCTATAAACCCCTACCACATTGACCCTCCGACCATAACCCCAATGACCCAACTCACACCTTCTATTCAAAATCCAGAACCATACTAAGTGAAACAAGATACCACGAGAACGTTGCGTGCTACTAAAACCACCCAAGTAAAATGTATAACTCATTAACACTACCTTTGTATGGTGTCT
>JABAYD010037219.1:0-19541 GCA_014822095.1 Diplotaxis tenuifolia
GGATTTTCGGGTTTGGTTTATTTGCCCAGCCCTAGATTTTACCTATATAAGTATATTGAACTAATTTATTGATAATTTAATATAACTACTGTATATATTCATAACAGCTACATGTAACGACATGTTTGAATTTGGGTTATATTACATCATGCATATATTTCCTTTTCGCCGGCAATAATATAATGTATATACTATTGTTGCAATCAATGATCTCCCATTTCCTTAGACTTTTCTCCATACTAAAGGACACCGATATCTAAGTTATAATACTACATACATTGATTATATATTTTCGTCATTGAATTAAAATACAAATGATTTAAAACCTTGTATGCTCTCGAGAGCTAATACAACAGATGAGTTTAATTTCTGAATACCAGATAAAAATCCGAAAATTACCACAAACTTTAATTAGGTTTGGAAATGGTTAAGAATCATTATTGTAAATAGTTGTCGCTTTTAAAAGAACGTATATTGTTCAATCACGAAGACCTTGAAATAAATCGATTTTCATTATTTTTTATAAACAATTTTTCAGATAAATAACATAAAACTAGTGATTAAGATTAAACCCGTATAAGATATATTAGTGTCTAATAATAGTCAAAGTCATTCGTCATTGACCCAGCAGCAAAGAAAAGGCATAAACTATCATGAGATTGATAAGACATTTACCTATATATATATATGTACGGAGAAGTTTTTATTCAGAGAGACTTGATTGGGTGATATAAAGAGATCGATGTAGCGAAGATGAGTGGAAAGGATCATGAAGAAGAAGATGAGACAACACTTCCTGGTTTCAGATTCCATCCTACGGACGAAGAGCTCTTAGAGTTTTATCTTCGAAGAAAAATAGAGAATAAACCCATCAAACTCGAACTTATTAAAGAGGTTGATATCTACAAATACGATCCTTGGGATCTTCCGAGTAAGTCTTTATATTGGATATAACCCCTGTCTTCCTTTTTTCTCGTATCTTTCTCAAGTAAAGTTAATACTAATTACTTATTAGGGGTCTTCAATATGATCCTGAAGGAGCAAAATGATTTGTAGATACCAATATTGTGGCTCATAATCGAATCTAACCAGGCCAAAATCAATTTGGATTATAAACCTTTCTAGATGATTAAAATTTCACAAAGAGAATATTGAAAAACCAAAATCTAAATCAAACACCTTGGTAGTCAGTTGGAATCTCGCAATTGCAACATTATAGATATATTTTTTTTAAAAATCAATCTGCTTTCAAATTCTGTTTTAATTAGAGAAAAGTATGCTTTCATATATCAAAAGATAACAATGTTTTGACAAATTAATTTGATCATGTACTGAAACTTTTATTAGGAGTGATCAGCGTTGGGGAAAAAGAGTGGTACTTCTTCTGCATGAGAGGCAGGAAATACAAGAATAGCGTTAGACCAAACCGAGTCACTGGTTCAGGTTTCTGGAAAGCCACTGGTATTGATAAGCCGGTTTACTCCAATATTGACTGCGTTGGTTTAAAGAAATCTCTAGTTTATTATCTTGGTTCAGCCGGTAAAGGCACCAAAACCGATTGGATGATGCATGAATTTCGCCTCCCCTCCACCACAAAAACCAACTCGCCAGTTCAACAAGCAGTGAGTTCAATATCTCTGATATATATGTGAGACTTCTGTTAATTGTCTTCAAAAGACCAAGTTTTGTCAAAAGTCAACCATAACGACTCTAGAAACTTATGGTTTTTTCTTTATAGTAAATAAATAAATTTAAAACCATAATCATAAACTAAATCATATTTTACTTTTGGAAATAACTAATAATGGTGATCCATTTTTCGCAGGAGGTCTGGACATTATGCAGAATCTTCAAACGAGTAACACATCACAGAAACCCAACCATCGTGCAATCAAACCGTAAACCGGCAATCACCTTAAACGATACGTGTTCTAAGACGAGCAGCTTAGACTCCGATCACACCAGCCACCGCGTAGCAGATTCCTTGTCTCACAAGCTACACCAGCAGCAGCTTCAGCCACAAACACAGAGTCCTTACTGGAACCAGCTTACTACGATTGGTTTCAGTCAACCAACATATACTTGTCATGATAACAGCTTCCTGAGTTTCGAGAACATCAACGGTGGAGATTTCATAGGGGACTCAGCAAGTTGGGATGAACTTAGGTCTGTTATAGATGGCAACACTAAACACTAATAATAATTTGCTTTTTTTTTTTTAAAGTTTTGTATTATAGGATAAAGCAAAACATTGTTTTTGTTTTATAAAATAATAATTATATACGTATTGACATTACTCACCATATTTATGAGTCGTGAGAAGTATACATTTAGGATCATATGGTTTGCATTGATTGGATCATAAGGCCATGCATTACTCAGTGGGTCAATATTGTCCAACACTATGTTCCTCTAGTTTCGTTTTATATTTTGATTCTGTAGATCTTTTATTATATTGAGAGTTGAGCAAAGAAGTAACGTTCTCCAATCTTAGAAACTAAATCTGGATTCTTATAAATGAATATACTCATAGAGATGTGAATAAGGATTAACGAAAGAGATTCTTGAGATGTTTAAAGAAGTAATCAGACACAATCTGATTAGTCCTCTCGGTCGGATGAAAAGCGTCCCAGAAAACGAACTTATTTGCATCACTACAAGTTAACGGATTGTCCTGGCCACAGAGAAACCCCATCTCAAACAATCCAGTTCCACAACACGCAGAACTAGATACCTCTAGACCGTAACGTGATGGTTTTGTAACAATATCCCATATAATATCATAAGGATTAGCAAAGTATATCTTCATTCCAATGAGTTCTTGATTTAACTTCCTCACTAGTCTCCTCAACCTCCCATTAAAATCGATCGCCAAGTCATTGTAACTCTTAGCACAGCTAAAAGGGTCGTCAAGATTCGTTACCCTTTCTAGTGGAAGACATCCCATTGGAGAGATTCCAGTGAAAGACATTTTCCGAGCACCGAGTTTGTAAAGATCCTTTAAGAACACTTCAGCGATCCCTATGAGGAAGTCTTGGTACTGACTGATGCTGAACTGAGATCTCCTGTCTGGTAATGTGTAATAATTCTCTAAGAAGTCGTTGGTTCCTATGCTGACTAAGTAGAGCGATTCTCTGATGATGTTTGCGGCTCTTCGACGGCCGATATGGGTGGATAGTTTGTGTTGGTATTCCTTGTAGTACTCGACTTCTTGCCATAACGGAATCACGCCCTAAAAAATTAAACAAGTTAATCATTTTGGTGTTTCTTGTGATACAAGAAACAGGCTAAACTAGGGTTTTTGAAGTGAAATGTGGACTTACTAGCACACCGGCGGTGGAATTATCATAACCGGTGCCGGCAGAGGCGAAGCAGACTCCGGTGGCGAAGTCAGAGATGTTGTAAGACGGATCAAGATAGGCCGGGACGGTAGGTTTAAGACCGAAAGCCTCGGAAGTGAAGTCAGAGGAGAGCCGGCCGTTGCAAAAGCGGCCCGTGGGGCGGCCACCAGGGAAGTCACGGCCATAAGGTTCAAAGTTGGCTCTAGCCATGGTTTGTACGAAGTTGTTATTGCCGGAGTCTACGGAGGAGTCGCCGAAGACAATGATCGCCGGGACTTTTGCTCCGGCGATGGAGACAAGAGCAGTCAAAATAATGCATAGTATTGAGGGCGACAACAAATTATGTTCTGCCATACTTTAAGTTGCTTAGCTAGACGGATGCTACCTATGAATTTCATTCAATATATATATATACATTATATACTATCTAATATAACTATTATAAGATATATATGTACGAATTCTTATATAAATATATATGTTTGGTTACTTTCTGTGTACTATAAGTCGTTCGAATTCGGTGGTATTTATAGAATCAAATGGAGTTTTTTTATTAAGAATGGAAGATTTAAGAAATTGTCATCATGTGTGTTTTTTATTATTATAGTTGAGTATGCTTTGCTTAATTCTATCTCTGATTTTTTTTTTTTGAACAGAGTTCTATCTCTGATTAAAGAAACCAAAAAAATTCAAAAAACAGAGACATAGTTGGAAGTATTTATTGAATTAGAAGTCTGGTAGGTGTATGATAAAATGAGTGCATGCTCACTGCGCTCATTAACAGATATCTACCTAAAAACATCCATGCATATATAAAAATTTAGATATACATTAATATTGGTAAGAGAATAAAACACTATTTTTTTACAACCCTACAAGACAACACACTAAATTAGGTTGAATTCTAGTAGTGAGAAGGTAGTATACTAGTGAAAGCCGCTGGATAACTTGCAATATGGATAGAAACAAATGCCCTGCAAAATGAATAATAGACAAAAACAATCTTTACTTCATTGATCTTATATGTATCTATTTCAAAATTGTAAAATGCAGTAATGTATTTGTGAAGGTGGTAGTTATTTTATATCTTAAGTAGTTTAAGAAACACAAATAAGCTACTATGGAGAAGGTAAACAAAAGAAAGAGAGTAGAAATAGTGTGGAACTACTTGTTGGTCCAAAATGGGATATTAAATTTTGAAGTTGGACAAGGGTGAGAAAAGTAGATGGTGAGGTGATAAATGAAACGGCACATGTAGAAGATATGTTGTCCTCTTATAATTATTACCATTACAATAATGTAGTTCCGGTGGTTGCACCTCCACAATTATAGTTTCGTCCGACCCCCGTGACCCGCATGACGATTCCTAACAATCATATCATATAGCTTCATGTTTTCATCATTTTCATTAATCAAAATTTAGGTGTAGCTGTACACATTTAACTTTCATTGTCAAGATTAGAGTTTAAGGTCTTCTAAATTTCTGAACAACGTATCAGACACCACGAGTACGATAGAGTCTTTACTATACATTCGTTGAAAGCTAAGCCATGTATCTTGCAGACTGTTTTGTCTGTTTGTTTGGTTTGTTCCCAATAGGCAATATAGTTCATTCATACCCATAACCCATTCATATATATAATGTCTTCACATTAGAAAAAAGATGGCTGCTATGTGATATTGTTTAACGTCAAACAAATCGGCTATGATATAACACACCGATAAAACTGTTTCTGGAGATGAAAATACTTATCTAACACACGTACACTTTTTAAATTACGAAAAGTAGTTTTCAGGGATAAGCATGGAAATATATTGGAATTACGTGCACACTTAGAAATGAATATTTGGTGTGGGTTACAAGTTTATAGCTAATCGAATGTAAATATGTATATGTTCATCACAGTCTGGTTAGGAACACGTTGCACTTGCACACAACTCTCAAAGTCAAATTCGGATCTTTTGCTTTATTTACTAAAATTGTATAGTTGTATCAGATTGATATAAAATAGTATTTCACATCAATATGCATGCAAGTAAAAGCGAAAGGGATTCTAACACATTTTTTCTTTCCACCTAATATAAATAATAAGAAAGATATTACGAACTTAATTTGTATATTAAATAGAATAAGCTAATAAAATACGGTCTCGCACAATCTTCATTACTAGATAATTTGTTCATTATTAACACTTCTTTCACAAGAGATTGTATATAGAAAGTGTTTACAGTACACGAATAGTGTTGGTAGGAAAAGTAATAACTTTTTATTTTCTAATTTTCCAAAGATTTGGTGGATTTCCAACATACGTTTAAACTTTAATTTATTTAAATAATGTGAATGAATGTTTACATTTCGTTAGTCATGGTCAAAGACACTTAGAAAGACTCTTCTACAGTCAATTAAAGTATGATAATCTATTTGATCTCTAAAGTGAGATCTCATTAAATATTTTATCTTATTAAAAAGTCGCATTGTGAATGTGACTTTTATCTAACTATACACCATAGAACCGAGTCAAAGCTCAAACTTAAACTTAGTAATGTGAACTTTGTGCAGCATTTAAAATCGAAAGCACTACCAACCTCAAAACCATATTTGTATAATGTAGATTAGTAAACAAGTCTTAACCAGACAGTTATATTATAAAAAAAAACTATGTTATTATAAGTCTCGCTAATTAATCAATAAAATTGTGTTTGAAATAAAATTACAACTGCCCGCTTTTGTTTAATGATTTCTTATAAATCTATTATATCATGTTGATCACATCGACAACAACAATTGTGATCTCCCGCAACATGAAAAATTGACCTCTAAATTGTAAATATTAAAGATTTGTAAACATATAAATTAGTCATTCAAATAAAATGTACGAATATTGGAAAAAATGGTTTTAAAATTCCATTGATTTGAACCGGTCTTACTGACGACCACTTACAATGTTCTCCCTAACTCGTTTGTAAAATATTTTCTGCTATTGTTTATCTTACTTTTTGGTAGGAAGATATATATCGATTGAATATTGATTTGTAGATTTTAATTAACTTTGATTCCATTGACTTTCACCAATTAAATCTTTTACTTCCCTTGCTCTTCTTCTTCTATGCTAGCTCCTCTTAAAGGCTATAACTCATAGGTCTCCCCCAGAGATTACTAAGCTTTTCTTTTATTATTTTTATTATCTTTAGGTTTTATTAATCTCAGCAGCTTAATGTCAATCAAACTAAGCTTAATTCTTGGTCTGATTATCTTCACCGTCACACCATTTTCTGGTGACTGTAGAGCTCTCTCCAAGAAACATGAGCATAACTCATCATCCCTCTACGGCTTTACCTTCCAAGATTCTATGCACGTTTCTTCTTCCACAAGCAACGATTGTGGCTTCTCTTCCACTAAACATGATCCTGCCAAGGATCATATTAAAGAACCCGTGAAGCTTCAGCTACGGTGCCGAGAGACTAAACAAGAATCAAAAAGAACAACACATTCAGTTCTCGATCTCAAAATCCAAGACCTTACAAGAATCCAGATCCTTCACGCAAGAGCTAAGAAAGCAAAGAACCAAACACACAAGAAGGTTATTTCTCCGGTGGAAGCTCCAGAGGCTTCACCAGGGAAGCTGGTGGCGACACTTGAGTCCGGTATGACGCTTGGTTCTGGTGAATACTTCATGGACGTGCTTGTGGGGACACCACCAAAACACTTCTCATTGATTCTCGACACAGGAAGTGACCTAAACTGGCTCCAGTGCCTTCCTTGCTACGACTGTTTCCACCAACACGGTGCGTTTTATGACCCGAAAACGTCTTCTTCGTTCAAGAACATAACATGCAAAGACCCTAGATGCAGACTCATCTCATCACCTGATCCTTCAGTACCGTGTGAATCAAGTAACCAATCCTGCCCTTATTTCTACTGGTATGGAGACAGATCAAACACAACTGGAGACTTCGCGGTTGAGACATTCACCGTTAATCTCACGAATGCTAAAGGAGGAAGCTCAGAGTATAAGGTGGAAGACATGATGTTTGGTTGTGGACATTGGAACAGAGGTCTCTTTAATGGTGCTTCAGGTCTGCTAGGGTTAGGAAGAGGACCACTTTCGTTTTCTTCTCAACTTCAGTCTCTCTACGGTCACTCCTTCTCGTATTGCCTTGTTGACAGAAACAGTGACACTAACGTAAGCAGCAAGTTAATCTTCGGAGAAGACAAGGATTTGCTTAAAAACCCTAATCTGAACTTCACATCTTTCGTGCAAGGCAAGGAAACTTCCCTGGAGACGTTTTACTATCTACAATTCAAATCAATTCTAGTCAATGGCCAAGCTCTTGATATACCTGAAGAAACATGGAACATCTCATCAGATGGAGCTGGTGGAACCATCATTGATTCAGGTACAACCTTAAGCTACTTCGCCGAACCAGCATACAAGATCATCAAGAACAAGATTACAGAGGAAGTGAAAGAGAAGTACCATGTGTTTGAAGATTTTCCGATGCTGGATCCTTGCTTCAACGTGTCTGGTGTAGAGGAGAGCAACATGGAGCTGCCTGAGCTTGGGATTGCTTTCGCAGATGGAGCAGTTTGGAACTTCCCTGCGAAGAATGTTTTCATTTGGTTGAGTGAGGAAGTGGTTTGCTTGGCGATTCTAGGAACTCCTGAATCTGCCATGTCGATCATTGGTAACTACCAGCAACAGAATTTCCATATACTATATGATACAAAGATGTCTAGGTTAGGGTTTGCACCCACAACATGTGCAGATATGTGACCTAAGTTATTGTAGATCGATTTATACACATAAAGAAACTGTACACAAAGGTAACATATGAAGATCCTATTGTATTTATTTCATATTCAAATAACAAAGTAATACATTGAAGAAGTAGAACCAAGACTTCATTTTCATTTGCGATTGCAAGTAAATCCTGCATAAGGAAATAAAAAAAAAAATAAGAAAGACAACGCCAAATCAACTAAACGTTTGTCTAAGATCCAGATCAAGACACAATCAGTACATAACCTTCTCCATCAACAAGTTTTTCTACTTCAAATTCCAACAGCTAAGACAGAAATGGATACAAATGATTCACTTGATCAACTATTAAGAATGGCTGAAGAGGGTTGTCTTTTTCCTTTCTTTCTTATATTAGAGTTGGAGTATTTTGATTTTCTGATCAAATTCAAATGACACTTGTCAACTTACAACAACCCCATATGAATTCATTATGTATATCACCATGGTTATGAGAAAAAAAAAAGTTAACATATGAGGATCAATAATAGCATAAGTTGCACACATGGGAAAACTATATGCTAAATGTATTTTTAATTGATCAAGTAATCATTGTTTTCTTTCACTTTCCATCACAATCCCTTATGAAAAGTCACAAGTAATGTATAGATTATAATGAATCACAAAACTTGGGAGGATAAAACTGATGAAGAATCTAGCTCAAAGGAGGTGTAAGACACGTGAGGAGAACGTGAGATCACATGGCGGCAGCAACAATACTGAGGAAAACGGCCATTCTTTCCTCTGCAGAGAAACCTGGACATTGCCTGTAAACCCCACCCACCATCGACCAATGAGACCTCGACCACAATGCAAAGTGCAACTTTTTTAAATAATACTTATGGACTCACGGTAAGTCACAAACATCCTTTTAAAATTAAAATCATAATTATATATAACCATTTAGAAAAGGTGATAAGATTTATTTTAATTTGGCAAAAGAGAAATATAAAACTTTATCCAAAAGTTATGCTTCAAATAAAGCCTCCATCACAGGCTTTTTCTTTAATCTATTATCCCTAGCTCTCATGGGATTCATTATCTTCAAGAAAGGCACATTGGTTTCTTTACTTATGAGTTGTATTAACATTCCCCATAAATAATATAATTTTTTTCTATCCATAAATCCTATTGCATGATAAAGGAAACTAGCTATTTTCTGAAACATTATTGAAGTAAACAAAGTAATATTGATATTGAACATAGATAGAATCCAAGATTGATATGTGAAAGGAAGAAAAAAGGTAGACAAGCATTGAAGAGTGAGAATAGTATGGACCTAAAATTCCAAAACATGTGTTTTGGGAATTCCCTTGCCCCCTATCTCTATGATATAGTATATTTTTTTTTAAAATGATA
The DNA here is from genome assembly GCA_014822095.1 of Diplotaxis tenuifolia. Classification (NCBI taxonomy): domain Eukaryota; kingdom Viridiplantae; phylum Streptophyta; class Magnoliopsida; order Brassicales; family Brassicaceae; genus Diplotaxis; species Diplotaxis tenuifolia. The sequence continues at coordinate 9,500 of JABAYD010037219.1, forward strand.
ATTTTAGAATTGTAAAATATCTTGTTAATATTTCAACCACCTATAAATGTCATAGTTGACAAATCCACTATATTCCTTTCACCTTCATTGCTCACTACTCTCTCTATCTCTCTCTTGTTTCCTCCATTGCAAACAAAGCTTTCTTTCCAGCTTTTACTTCAGACCCACCAACCATTTCCACCAAACTCTTTAACCCATCACTCTGAATTTTATATATACACTTCTTTGAAATACTCTGTTTTTTTTTTTAGATTTTGCTCTGTTTACTTCCCATTCTCTCTGTTTTGGTTAAAAAAAAGGGAAATAAAAATGAAGCCTTTTTGTTGTTGTTGCCATTGTTTCTTCTCTTCTAAGATAAATCAAAAGGGAAACCCCACATTCTAAGGTAATATTTATGCTTTTTTCTTTGTTTCATGAGAAGGAAAAAAACGTTTCTTTTCTTAAATTTGATAGCATTATCTGTTTGATTCTCTGCAAATTTGTCTCTTGCTTCAAACTTAAGTGATGCCTTTTCTCTGGTTGTAAAAGTTCACATCTTTGGTGGGGACACGTAATGCCCATAACATGTTTGTTGATATGCCGCAATTCAGTTACTGAAAATTACCATGAAAGTTTGCGTTTTTATCCACTGTTCCTGTGAAGTTACCATGAAAGCTTGCGTTTTTATTTACTGTTTAAATCTGAGACACTCTGTTGTTGTCGTTGTTGTCTAGGTGGTTGTTATAGTGAAGTTGTAAGAAGGTTTTGGCAAGTAGATAATGGCATCTGAGAGTTCTTTAAACGCTGAAATGTCCAAGAAGATATCATTCTTTGGTTTGAAGGGTTTGAAGTTATGGGTATGGGTTTGTTTAGTTGTTGGTGTGTTCATAGTTATGATTCTCTGCATCTTGTCTCTCTGGATCACATTCCGCCGCAAATCTAGAAGATCTTTCAACCAAATACCACACGTGTCCAAAGATATCAGAGTCGACAGGGCTGGGTTTCAGAGTCACAATCCTCAGCCTGAGAGTTTATATATAGCAATGAATGACAAGTCCACTGGCAGAACGATGATGTCTCACTTGGCAAGAACCAAGTCTAGTGATAATGATACTTTAAGTCGATGTAGCTCTGTGAATCACCATGAGAGAGCTTGTAGTTCTCATTCCGGTGATGAAGTAGGGTTTGGAAGTGTTGGGAGACAGTATGGAGGAGGAGTTGTAACAGCGTCTCCTTTGGTTGGTTTACCAGAGATATCTCATCTTGGTTGGGGACATTGGTTTACTCTTAGGGATCTTGAGCTAGCTACAAACCGTTTCTCTGTGGAGAATGTGATTGGAGAGGGTGGTTATGGAGTGGTTTATAAGGGTAAACTCGCTAATGGTACTGATGTTGCTGTGAAGAAGCTTTTTAACAATCTGTAAGTTTTATATTGGAATGCAAAAATGTTTTTGTGAATCATATGCTTTCGTTTCTTTAACAATCTCATGTCTGTAGAGGGCAAGCTGAGAAGGAGTTCAGGGTAGAAGTTGACGCTATTGGTCATGTACGACACAAGAATCTCGTTAGGCTTTTAGGGTATTGCATTGAGGGAGTTCATCGGTGAGGCTTACTTGTCTTTTATCATTTTGAACTTAAAACCGGATGAGAAGGATCTTTACTGTATTCTGATTATGGTTATTATGAACACAGGATGCTTGTTTATGAGTATGTGAATAGTGGTAACTTAGAGCAATGGTTACATGGAGCTATGAGGCAACATGGAACCCTCACTTGGGAGGCAAGGATGAAGATCCTTGTCGGAACTGCACAAGCGTAAGTGTTTTAAGCTTTTACTGGTTATTTTGAGTTGCTTGATTATTAAAGCTGTCTGCAATTTTGTACAACTTTTCAGGCTTGCTTATTTACATGAAGCAATAGAACCAAAAGTGGTCCATAGAGATATAAAAGCAAGCAATATATTAATTGATGATGAGTTTAATGCAAAACTCTCTGACTTTGGGTTAGCCAAGCTCTTGGACTCTGGTGAGAGTCACATCACTACAAGAGTCATGGGAACCTTTGGGTAATGTCCAAAACGTTGTACCCACTTGAGGCCATAATGGTTAATTATTTAATGACCTTACAAAAGAAATCATTTCTGTGTTGTTTGCTTATTGTTCAGATATGTAGCGCCAGAATATGCTAACTCAGGCATGTTAAATGAAAAGAGTGATATTTACAGCTTTGGTGTTTTGCTTCTTGAAGCTGTAACTGGTCGAGATCCTGTTGATTATGGACGTCCTGCTAATGAGGTGAGGCTTTTAGACACTCAGGTTTTGCTTATGTTTATAGTAAAAGAATATTGATTTGAGTTTGTGTAATGGCAGGTGAATCTTGTTGAATGGCTAAAAATGATGGTTGGAACAAGAAGAGCTGAAGAAGTAGTTGATCCAAGACTTGAACCTAGACCGAGTAAAAGTGCTCTGAAACGTGCACTTTTGGTCTCTCTTAGATGTGTTGATCCTGAAGCAGAGAAGCGTCCTAGAATGAGTCAGGTTGTGCGGATGCTTGAATCTGAGGAACACCCTCTTGGCCAGGTATAAATCTCTTAATACTTGAGTGATGTTGATCCAAAGATTCAACAAATAATTAATAAATGTTTTCGCATTTTATAATAAGCAAACTATATCTTCATGTATTGGCAGGAAAGGAGAAACAGAAAGAGTAGAACCGCAAGCATAGAGATTGTTGAGACTAAAGACGAATCTATTTCTCCTAGTGGCACAGAGACTCACATTACAAAGGCCTGAGAAGACCTGTAAATAAGAAATAGCTATTACACCCGGCTCTGAAGAAGCTTCTTCAAGTCTTGAAATGCTCTGTCTCTCCTTAACATATTTGATTCAGTGATCAACATACGCTTGGTGCTTGTGGAGAGATGGCTAAGACAAAGTGCTGCAATCTCTGGAGGCATTTTCTTGTTTTGATAAAAGTATTCAGGTCTTGTTTGTACGGATCTTTTTTGTCAGTCAAAGACATGTGTTGTTTCTGTGATGAGAGCTGTGACGTAAGAGAGATAAAGCTATCAAAATTCATAGATTTGTGGCGTAAGCCGAGACAGAGCACAAGGACAGAGCAAAGTGACAAAACTAAGTTCAATTTTAGTGGCTAGCTAACTTTAAAGCCCCTCAATACAATAATAGTTTAGTCTAACCTCTAACGTCCACACCACTTAGCTTTTGTTGCATTATTCTGTCAAATGTTGGGTCGTATTTGTCGTATTGCTTTTATGATTCTCATTTTCAATCAATAATCATTATACAAAAAGTTGAAATTGACTCTTTGACACGTTCCTATCACGTGGCCCTAGTTGAAGATGCAGAAAATTAATATCTATAAACTCTGCCCTCCTATCAAAGTAGGTTGTAAATAGTTACAAGATGTTTATAAACATTATTACTCTGTTCAAGATGACAATTATCATGAATCATCTGTTGAGAAGTTAGGCTGCCAAAAATTTGATTTGTTAATTATTAATCACAATTTTGATGACAACTTAACCATCTCCTACTCCTCACAATCATTCTTTTGGTGTCTCTGTACATATAATAATTCACCATAATCTCCTTACTTAAACCCATTAACTCTTCACAAGATCTCAGCTGAAATTTGATAACAATGGCTGGAGGTGCAGCTATGACTCCAACTTCCGTAGGATCTAAGTCACTACTTCCACTGAGGAACCATGAAGCAGTAGCAGAGAGAGGCAACAACAACAACAACATGAAAGCATTACCCAAAGCGGTCCAACCTGTTTCATCAATCGAAGGAGAGATGGCTAAGAGGCCACGAGGTAGACCAGCTGGCTCCAAGAACAAACCCAAACCACCAATCATTGTGACTCACGACAGTCCTAATTCCCTCAGAGCTCATGCTGTTGAGATCAGCTCGGGTAATGACATCTGTGAGACTTTATCAGATTACGCAAGAAGGAAGCTGAGAGGTCTCTGCATACTAAGTGCTAATGGCTGCGTCACCAATGTGACATTAAGGCAGCCAGCTTCATCAGGAGGTATTGTGACATTACACGGACGTTTCGAGATCCTCTCATTGCTTGGATCAATCTTGCCTCCTCCAGCACCGCTTGGGATCACTGGTTTGACCATTTACTTGGCCGGCCCTCAAGGACAAGTTGTTGGTGGAGGAGTGGTTGGTGGGCTGATCGCATCTGGTCCTGTTGTTCTCATGGCTGCATCTTTCATGAACGCTGTGTTTGATCGTCTTCCTCTGGATGATGATGAAGCTGCTTCGATGCAGAACCAGCAATACTACCAGAATGGAAGATCTCGTCCCATAGATGAGATTCATGGACTGCCTCAGAACCTGCTCACCAATGGAAACTCAGGTTCTGATATTTACTCTTGGGGGCCTGCGCAGCGTGCCATGTCCAAACCTTAATATTACTCATCTAATCTCCCTGGTTCATCATATCAAATTACCATATAGTTTTACTATCTAATTTAGCTTGGAATCAAAGATCAATATCTTTGTAGGTAGAGAGAGAACAAAATCTTCCTCTGTAATTCGTACCTGCAACAGAAAAAAAAAAAGAAGAAACAAAAACATAAGTAACTGTTAATGAAGTTAAGCAGAATCCTCTAATATAATACAAAAAATTATTACTGTATTTTTGTCCTTGATCCTAAGTGCCTGTTCTCCATTAATACGAAAACATAGCAGAACATGTGAAGAGTCGTACAAACTGGTGGTTTTCATGTTTCTAATTGGGTACTTCATGAGCAAGTGAATACGTTGGAACGCCTATCACCTAAATGATTATCTAAAATCTAAATGATGGCTGATTGCATTATGATAAATCAGTAATAACCATTACCTAAGTGTCTTTAAATGACAAAGGTGTTCAGCAAATTGAGTACTAGCCAACTTCTGTTTTTAATGCAGAGGCATCCCAGTTCAAAACACCAAGTAAGCTGTAAATCTCTGAGGATTTAGGGTGTCTTTTCCCGGAAGAAACAAACTCATGAACTTCGAAATCTACTTCAATCGAACTGCACCCTGTTTCCTTCTCCATTTGTCTTTCCTTCATCGAAACTCTCTGTTCAACCGCCTCTTCAAACAACCCATAAGAAGCATACGCATTAGACATGAGCACATAACCACAAGTTTCATCTGGATCCAGTTTCTTCAAACATTTTGCTGCTCGTTTAGCCATCTCAACGTTACCGTTTTTCTGGCAAGCAGAAAGCAAAGAAGTCCATATAATAGCGTCTGCTTCCACTGGCATGTTCTTTATCATTGCTTCTGCTTCCTCTAAAAGCCCCGCTCCACCCAGCACGTTAACCATGCAAGTGTAGTGTTTTATCGACGGCTCAATGAGATACTTTTCTCTCATTAATCTGAATAATTCGATAGCTTTATGTACTTTCCCCGAGTAAACACAAGCTGTTAAAACACCAAGGAAGCTGACTGAATCTGGCTCCAATCCAGAACGCTCCAACTCCAAGAACAAACCAATGGCTCTTTCCACGTGCCCATTATTAGCTAAACCAAGAATCATCGAGTTCCAACACGATAACTGCTTCTCATGAGTCTCCTCAAACACCTTTAAACCTTCCTCAACACACCCGGACTTACAGTACATATCTATAAGCGCAGTTACAACTATACCATTCAATCCAAACCCATTCTTCACTATATACTCATGTATCCACCTCCCTTGCTCCCTTGCTCCGAGACAACCACAAGCATTCAACAAACTCACCATCGTAAACCCATCAGGCTTCACACCCCTCTCCTGCATCTCTCCAAACACCTCCAACGCATCCTTAAACCGACCGTTCCTCACAAACCCACTAATCATCGTATTCCAAGAAACCTCATTCCTCAGCGGCATTTCATCGAACAGCTTATCTGCCTCTTCAACCAACCCACCTCTAGCAAGTCCCATGATCATCGAGTTCCAACCAACAACATCGAACTCCATCATCCCATCAAAAACCCTCCAAGCTTCATCAAAAAACCCAGAACTCACATACATATGCAACATCGTGTTCCGTATAAAGGCGTCGTCTTTAAGCCCCTCTTTGATAACCCTCCCGTGTAGTCCCCTCCCGTCACGTGTTATCCCGAGAGAAGCGTAAGCCTTGAACACCGAAGGGTTTGATCCTTGTGAAGACTAAGTAAGCGTGGTTGATGTCTGACGAGGCGCAGGAGAAGGCGAGAACGCGGCTCGCGGCGATGGTGTCGGAGATTAAACCGGTTTTGATGAGGTTCGCGTGGATTTGCTTGAGTTCTCGCATCGTAGTGCATTGTGTGTCTATCAATCGGAGGTAGGAGTTGGTGCCGGAGACGGTGGCTGTTGACGGAATCGCGCCGGAGTAGCATAAGATGGTCGGAATCATTTTGAAGGTGGGAACTTTGTGGAGAAAAAAACTTATCTTTTAAAAAAAAGAGGTTACACACGTGTAGCACAAGGCACTTCACACGTGTGCTTGACTCTTATTGTAGACTTAACAATTTAGTTCGTTGGATGTGAAGAGTTTCCACTAAAATGAGTAAAACACCATGATGCTAAATGTAGTACAAAACGGCACGCGTTTTCCATTAAAATGCATAAAACAGCAAGATGTCAAAAAGAAAATAGTATGGGTTATTTCGTTGCAAAGCTTGATCAATTAAACAAGTGAAGAACAGTATACGAGTTTTAATAAGTCTCATCAAAGTGATATGATTATTTCCTAAACGATCATCTCTTAATAGTACAACAAAACAACGAAGACAAAGCAGAGAGCATGCTTTTTTTTATCTTCTTCTACTGCTTCAAATCTGTAGAGCATCAGCGATGGATCCGGCGAGGCTCAAGACTTCGAAAGGAGCTTTGTTTCCTATGGCCTTAACCGTCTGTGGGCAAGAATCTGTGATCCAGAAGTAAGCAAAGGCTTCTTCTACTCCTGATTTTGAGACAAAAACAACAACAAAAAAGAGTATAGGCTCTCAGTTTTTAAGATAGAAGAAGAAAGATGAAAAATTGACAAAGTCAGTAGTGTTTTACCGTTGTTCTTGTGAGTGAAACGCTCCCAGGAGCTATTAGGGAAGACACCATGAGTTACATAAGCACTCACCTTCGCTGCTCCATGAGCTGCCAATACTTTCTGTGTACAAGAACAACAACGATGACAACGTGGCAACCAGTAGGGTTACCTTCCTTCAACCTAACTATTCTCTTATCACCTTCACGAACCTTTGTGCACACCACCTGAATCATGATTCAACATTGAGATTCATTATGATGATTAAGTTGAAGATTGATAATAACCTCAGTTTACAAACCGTGGGGTACTGATCCAACAGCTTGTGGAAACGCTTCCAGGCTCCATCATCAGGAAACGCAACTATGATCTGCAAGCAAAAAAAGGAATCAAATCTAGCAAAGGGAACTAACTTTCTCAGTTTATCATCTCAGCTAATGAACTAACATTCTCAGTTTCAGGAAGCTGTTGAAGACGTTTCGTCAACAAAGGGATACCAGTCTCAAACAAAGGAAGAACCTGATCAGCAAAGTAAAACCTTTCCTGCAAACACACACACACAAGACCAGATAAAGATACTGATGACTACAACACTTACATGTCACAGGAAAGTACTAGTAACCATACCTGAAGAGCGTGAATATCATAGATGACTACACTAGTGGGACCACCACGTGAAATAGGAATGTTAGAGACAATCCTAGCCATGGTGAAGGCAGTAGCTACATCACCTTCCTCTTCCATCCTCTCAAAGGAGCCAGTGGGGAAGAAAGGCAACACCAAGGTGAAGGAGGCAACAAACAAGCGAGGGAGTAAGTAAATAACAGAGATCTGCTCAAAGATAACCGCAGGGGAGCTGAACGAAGCAAGGAATGCCACGTGCTGGCCTCTGATTTCATGTGCGTTGTTGATAAACAAATTGGGAAACCCATCAGCAAAGCTCCTGAAACCAAAACATAAAACCAATACTCAACCCCAAAGATGAGGGCTTTGAATACATAACCCTTCCTACACAATAAAGTAATGATTTTTTTTTGGCAGAGTGAATCAAAATTTCACAATAAAGTTATGGTTTTTACTTAACCTATAGTCAAAGAAGCCTATGAGCTTTGTTGAATGTGGTGAAAGAGGGAAAGTTTTACCTCCAGTTGATGGATTGGAGAGTGATGTGATCAGATGCGGCGGCGATGTTGCGAGCGAGTTCTTCACACTCTAAGCAGTAAAAGAGATGAACTTTCTTCTTCGTTAGTTCAGACACGATGGCGTCTTTACAAATCTGGTTCTTCTCCATGATGTTGCTGTTGTTGTTGTTCGCTGCGTTCTCAGACATTGAGTAGTGAAAGAAGACGAAGAAGAGTCTGAATGTCTTTTTGCTACGGAATCTGATACACCCCAAAAAAGGGTTTAAAGCTTTTTTTTCTTCCAAAAGCCCTTGTTTTCGGAAAAGTCTTGTTTTTATCCCAAATAAATAGTACGCTTACTTGGATTGCCAAATTCAATTGGGTTTATCTGAAAAGAATCATTTGAACTTTTTTTTATATAGTTTCATTATATTTGTTTGTTGCTTCATTTCGTGACTTTTATTTATAAGTTAAAAACTGGCATTAGTTTCAGTAAGAGAACGTGTAACTTGTTAAATGGCATGAACCACTACTTAGAGGAAAATCTATTTTATTTGGTTAATACATATAAAAAGAAAGAAAGTTGACTAGAGAATAGATTCTAACATAATTTTCTATAAACTGATATAGAAAGAATAAGTATGAATGTGAAAGTAATAGATTCTAACATAATTGTTGACATATTTAATGCTGCTTAAACTTGATTATGCTGCACTAAAAATAAAAAAAATTGATAAGAGTGAAAGTAACTTATACTGCCATTTAAAAATTAGACTAGTGTGATTGTGACAGCAAAATTTAAATCTTCGATGGCAATCCTTTAATCCAGCGATTTAGTTAATAATTCATTAATATTTTTGTACTAAAACATTTTAATCTCAAAATATTATTTATTATAAGATATATAATTTTATTATTATAATTATATAGATTATTAAAAATTACTAAAAAGTTCAGCATGATACACATAAAAGACATGGGAAATTCTTGTTTTAGTAAGATAAATTAATATGATCAAACTAGAACCATTAAATATAAATATTATGATAACACAAATAAAATTATCAATTAGAATATCAATATAATAATTTTACAATTGAATAGAAAAATAAATTAATATTTAAAAACATCTTAAGTATTGTTGTGTTGGACAGGGCCTTGACCCATTTAAGAAAATTGTGAATCAGAAGTATTTAGTCACCAAAATCCAAAACTGGACTCTGGTATTTTCTTATTTTTTTGGACTCTGATAATTTACAAACAAAACTAATAAACTTTTTATTTTATTTTTTTGTCAACAATAAACTTTTTATTTATCCGAGAAAATAGGCCATTCCACACAAAAAAGGGCTGAATTATGTACTCTGAATAATTTAATTACACGTGGAGCCATGTGTGCTCCAATAAGACAGCACACGAACCAATTAGCTCACGCAACCCATCCTTACGTGAACCACACGCACCATTCGAAGCTAGGTCCACCGTTCGATCATCCCACCTAAGTCTCATCCCATGGTTCAACCTTCTGATGAAACCCTCGCTACGTCTCTCACAGTAATCCAACCACCTAGCCACATTCACAGACTCCTTATCCTTCCAATAATAGCCACCGAACTCATCAAAACGACGACGTTCTTGGCCTTCCACTGTCAAAAATCCACTAACCCGGCTACAAGCTCCGGTGAAGCTCCTGACTCCTCTCCCCATAGCCAAATCCTAACCATAGATCGTCGCAATGCTGCCTTCACTGCGTTACGAAACTCACCTCTTTCCATTAAAGATGAGCTTAAACTGATCACATACTCTCCATGACTTGCGTTAGAAGTTACCGTGAATCTTTTTACTCCATCACTGTTGTTTCCATTGAACCGTACGGTTACATGGTTTACAGGCTTCCTGAGACGACGAGGA
>JABAYD010037244.1:0-14696 GCA_014822095.1 Diplotaxis tenuifolia
CAAACTTGTATAACTACGTAGTATCATGTTTTAAACGTTTTGGTGGAACATTATACCTAAACTTGTTCCTCGCCCTCACCATCCTCCTTAGCTGATTCCTCAACCTCTTCTTCGACTTCTTTCTCACCCTCTTCACCCTCTTTCTCACTCTCTTTTTGAGGAGTCGACTTTGCAACATCTACAACAAAACAAAAATTTCAAAGACAAGCCAAAACAAGTAACAATTTCAAAACCAAGCACTAACACGATGTGGATGCATCTTTGTTGCTAGACCATATCTCCTCATCATCCTCTTCTATACGATGTGAAGGACTTCTTGTGGAGGAGCCAGAAAAGAAAAGTGAGGTTACTGGTTGTTGCAGTGGAGCTTCAACCTCACTTGGTGGCTGAGAAGGCAAATTCGTCTGAGGTTCATGGTCCGGTGGAGATGTGGTGTCTTTCTCGCGGTTCCGAGCCTGCTTGGTTAGACCTTGATGGTTTTGGGGAAAGACCGCCCGATATGGTTTAAAATGATGAGATGCGGGATGAGAAGGTGAAGCCATTGATGGTTTTGGGGAAAGACCGCCCGCCTTGAGAGTTCGATGGAGTTGCGGTTATACTCAATCTATTTATACTTATACTCGTTTTTAGTTGCACTAATTGAATCTCGTACGTAAAAGCTAAAATTTGATTATGGATATATATAATTGACATGACTATGGCTTGATCGATTTGAGATAAAAAAGAGAAAATTGGTGGATGTTTGAAGAAAATTTTTAATTTGTTTTTTAAGGTGAAAGAATTATTAATGGAGAAAAAATGGGACGAAGAAGAAGATCTAGGGTTAAGGTTTTTTTATAATCTTCTGAAGTATACTCTTCTAATCCTCTTCTTCTGCAACCTCTTCTTCTATAACATTTTCTGGCTCCACAATTGTCTTCTTTGACTTCAAAAGCAAAATGAGAAAGATAATTTTTTCCGTAAATAGTTAAACAGTACAGCTGGTAATACAACTAATTATCCAAATAAATATTATATTAAACAATTTTTAATATATTTTGACAAATCCATTCAGGAAAAGATTAGGATAACTTTTCCATTGGTTCTATATCATCCTCCTCAGTGACTTCATTCGAACTTTGAAACAAAAACCTAAAATAACGATATTAATTGTAAAGTTGTACTAGTTATACACATTTTAGTTGTACTAGTTATACTAGTTTCAGTTGTACTAGTTATACTAGTAATACTTTGTGTTCCTCTTTGTCGGAAATCTTGTACATTGAAGGCTAGATTCGATTTTATATGAGAGAAAATGGATAGAGATTGATGAGGAATTGATCGATTTGGGATTATAACGAAAAATCGTAAAGTTCGACGATTTTTTTTTATTTGGATTATGGCATAAAGAATTTTAATAAATTGGGGGATTTGAAATCTGGGTTTTTTCTTGTCAAAAAAAGAAAAAAAATCTGGGGTTTTACAGGTGTAAATTGAGATGAATAGATAAAAATAGAGCAATATAGAATGTGAATGAAATGAATGATTCTTGATTTTGAATTTGATTTTTGAGAAGTTATGATGAAAAATAGAGATGAAAATGGTGAAAGTAGTGTTAGAGAAGAATGAGAGATTTAGGGATCCATATTGAGTTGGGTGGGGTAAGTGGGTTTGGATACTTAGTGGTTGGGTTAGTAAATATATAGAAGTTTGTAGGTTTTGAAGATTTTTTGTCAATTTTTCTATTTAAAATTAATTCAAAACAAAAATATAAATAAAAGGAGTCTATTCTAGATTTTTTGATCCCCACTTAAGTCATTCTAGCATTTGATTCAAGAAGGAAAAAAATAAATGTGAAAGAGGAATAAGCTTGACCCACGTTTTCTATTAGTCCGAGTAGAAGGGATATTATAGGTAAATTATTAGTAGAAAGTGTGACATCTCCAAAGTATCTCTAGACGTAAGTTCACAGCGATTTTTTCCTTTTCTTTTGTTGTGTTTGTTTGCATAATGTTTGACCCCAAAAGAACTGTGAACGAAAGAGAGATTATAATTAAAAGTCTCATCAAGTAACAAAGCATGTGATAATTAATACGTTTAATAGAAAAGCATATGGTTTGTTTATTTTTTTCTCAAGCATATTATAACTGAAAAATGAAAAACATGAGGGAGTTAAAAAAGATTACAAAATGAATTTAGAAAAATGAGTTAAAACCCTAGAGGACGTGGACCACTTACAAGAGCGAAGAGCCCCTCAGACCAAACCCCATTGTTAGACAAACACAGCGCAGACCAAAAAAAAGCATAAACCCCAAAAACAATCTGTTTCCACCATGGCTGAAATGTCGGCGACTTCGTTTCCTTCTTCTTCGTCAGCTGCTCTCGCGCTTCGTAGCTCTCTCAATGGTTATCTCTCTGTCCTCCAACTTATCTACCAATCTTCTATATAGCTGTCCAGTTCACCGACGATCACCGTTTCTATTTCTAATCTGATCCAAAAAGTTACGAATGTGGTCTGTGTTATTGATCTGTGATATTTTTCAGTGGATTTTAATCGAAATGTCAATTGAATATGTTGTGCGCAGGTAACTTAAGATGTCAGAATGTTGCTTGTCTAAGAACCACTTCTCTGTTTCAAGAGGTATTATTGCCAATTCGAATTTTAATATGCTTGAATCTAAAATCCTTACACCAACTCTTTCTCTCTAATTACTTTGACTGTATTGCAGTTATCTGTGAAACGAAGCCAGCTCTCAGGCAATGCTGTTGCTACCACTACTCATGTTCCCGGAACACGCGCTGGCAAGAGTCAAGGTGAAGTTAGCATCACACTGAGAGCATCCGCAACGGTGTTACCCGTGCGGAGTCCTTAGGAATAGTGTTTTTTGATTTTTTAATTATTTTCTTTTTTTTTAGATTTAAAAAAATAAAAATCAACGAATCGAGCCACGTGTAAGGATTCACTAAGAAAGAATCTTTACGTAAAGATTTTTCGGATAGAATCCTTAACTTTTGACGGGGTCCACGGATTATTTAATTATTTTTTTTCTAAGGATCTCTCCGTAAGGACCCCGTTGCGGGTGGTCTGAATCTTCCCATTTCCTTTTAAAATAATGTTACTACTTTATTTCCCTGATGAACTTTTCTTGTATCAGATTATAAGCATCCTCTATGTTCGTTTACGTTACTATGTTAACACTTTAAGGTCTTGAATATTGCAACAGCTATTCGAGCTGTTCTCTCCGGTGATGGACAAACTATCGTGTCTGCTGATTCAAAGGGTGAAGCTGGGCTTCGTGGCAAGCTGAAAAAAGTCGTTCTTGCTTACAGTGGAGGCTTAGACACCTCCGTTATCGTGCCATGGCTCAAGTATGTTCTTACTTTCTGACCTCTAGCAAGAATAACTTCTTAAATCATCCTCTGGTTTTGAAACAATCAGTTTAGATAGCTTTGATGCTTTTGGTTTAATCTGAGCACTACTCTTACATTGAAGTCTTTGTTCCGTAGGGAGAACTATGGCTGTGAAGTTGTGTGTTTCACAGCAGATGTTGGTCAGGTACTCTACACTACACTACCACTATTTTTCTTTGTAGCCTTCCACTTATGTTTTATCAAACTCTAAATGCTTTGATGTGAAGGGTATCAAAGAGTTGGAGGGTTTGGAACAAAAGGCTAAAGCTAGCGGCGCTTCGCAGCTGGTCGTTAAGGATCTAACAGAGGAGTTTGTGAAAGATTACATATTCCCTTGTCTTAGAGCTGGTGCTATCTATGAACGCAAATACTTGCTTGGTACCTCCATGGCTCGACCTGTCATTGCTAAGGTAAACATTTCAAAATGTTTTATATGATTAATGTTGTGAAAGGACCCAAATGTTTTAACATAGCTCTAATACAACTTCTAAAATGATTAGGCCATGGTGGATGTTGCAGCAGAGGTTGGAGCTGATGCCGTTGCACATGGCTGTACTGGCAAAGGAAATGACCAGGCAAGCACTTGGATTGTCTTGCTATTGCTATAGGGTCACCACACACTTACGGATTCTTACATTTCTTTTGATTGGTTGACCAGGTTCGGTTTGAGCTCACCTTCTTTTCGTTAAACCCTGAGCTTAAAGTTGTGGCACCATGGAGAGAATGGGAAATCCAAGGCAGAGAAGACGCTATTGAGTACGCGAAGAAGCATAACGTTCCTGTACCCGTGACAAAGAAATCTATTTACAGCCGGGACAGGAACCTCTGGCACCTTAGTCATGAGGTAAACAAAAGTCATGTACATTCCCTTTTGTATACAAATGATTCATTTTGTTAAGTTTCTAATACTATGCTCTCTGATACTGAACATATTTTTGTTGAAAGGGTGATATATTGGAAGATCCAGCAAACGAGCCCAAGAAAGATATGTACATGATGAGTGTTGATCCCGAAGATGCTCCTGATCAGCCTGAGTAAGTTTCTCTTTCTCTAAAGCTTTGTTTGGTACTTTGATAAGTTCCTGTGTAAGTCAAGAGCATTGTCCCTAAGTGATCTGTAGTTGATTGTAGATTTATGTTAGCTGTTGAATGAAGTTTTTAGGCTCGATGCCTTAGGGATGCTCAGGATTTGTCTAGGGTTTGGGATTGGGAATTTGATTAAGAGTAGTGAACTATCTTGTTATCAAGTCTCTGTGAGTGAAGAAAGAAAGAGTTAACCTGTTTAGGTCATATCAAATGTATAACTTCTGGTACTTGACTATGTTGTACTTTAACAGATACATTGAGATCGGGATAGAATCTGGACTCCCAGTGGCACTCAACGGGAAGGCTCTGTCTCCAGCTACCCTTCTCTCCGAACTCAACACAGTAGGAGGGAAACACGGCATTGGCCGGATCGACATGGTTGAGAACCGTCTTGTCGGGATGAAATCACGTGGTGTATACGAAACACCAGGAGGCACAATCCTCTTCGCAGCTGTGCAGGAGCTAGAGTCCCTCACATTAGACAGAGAGAGTATTCAGGTGAAAGACTCATTAGCTCTGAAGTACGCAGAGATGGTCTATGCGGGGAGATGGTTTGATCCGCTTAAGGAGTCCATGGACGCTTTCATGGAGAAGTTAACTGAGAAGACCACAGGATCCGTAACGTTGAAGCTGTACAAAGGATCTGTGTCTGTTACTGGACGTAAGAGTCCGAACAGTTTGTACAGACAGGACATTTCTTCGTTTGAAGGGAGTGAGATTTATAACCAAGCTGATGCAGCTGGGTTTATTCGTCTTTATGGGTTGCCTATGAGAGTTAGAGCGATGCTTGAGAAAGGAATCTAGAAGATTACTCCCTTATTGTGTTTGAGATTTGATACGTTTAGCTTCAGCTTCTGTCTGAATAATTGTGTTATTTTTTCACTTTGTTTTCGTTTGGAGAAACTTAATAAATCAAATAATGTGTGTGAATGGTGGAACTTACGGTTGCATTAAAATATCTAATCACAGTTTATCACTAAATAAATTAATTTTTTATCTATTTTCTTCGATCATTTGCAAGTTATTGTAAAGAGCAGAGTTTGACTATAAAATCTATAATCTATAATATTATTTAAGAATTAAATTTGTTTAGTTGTCAACTTCTCCATGTTAGACAATTTATTTTTTTGACATAGACAATATTGTTTATTTGTCATGTTTTAATAAAAACAAATTATATTAATAATATTATATTTTTAGAAAAATAAGATAGTTTTTATGTATTAAATTGTTATCTTAAAAATATATTATCTATTATAAAATTTATTTGAATTTGTTGATTTGTAACTTCTCCATGATTTACGTAAATTTTCTTATTTTCATGTTTTTAATAATTACATATATAATAAAAATGAATTTCTCTTAATAATATTATATTTTTAGAAAATAAGATACTTTTTTATGTATTATATTGTTATCTTGAAAATACACTTGTATATTATAAAAAAAATTAACATAAAAATTATAATCAAATATAAATCAAGTAAAACATCTGTATGTATATATATTTTTTTAAAATTATGTTGTTTTGAACTAATGAAATATAAACTAATAAATATTCGTAAGAAAATTATGTCCGCATGTGCGAACAAAACATCTAGATATGAGGCTTGGTTTATATAAATATTGGCTTTTCAAAATTGCTAATTAACAATATTGGGACACATGGAAATTTTATATTTAAGATTGTAACATGTGTTAAATTATCTCATAATTAAACTATATATTTAGATATATTTCACAATCGTGTCAATTAGCAAATTTGAAAAACTAAATTTTATATAATAAGATATATATTATAAATCATTTATTTATGTAATATGCTACGTAATAATTTGATTACCTAATTGGAGTTTAGCATATAAAGTTATAACTTTTTACAAAAGATAAAGCAGATTACAAAAGTCGTTACAAAAAAAGGAAAATAAGAAATGAAAAAAAATGTTTTTTTGGAAAAAGTTATCAAAATTTTGATTGGATGATTAAATTTATCTTTATCACTTATTATTTACTATATATATATATATAAGGATAGAAAACGAAAGTGCATTCATCAAATCTTGATAATATTTATTCTTTTACCTTGTGGCTTAAGCTAATCATATTATATAAATAAATAGATTACATTACATTGAATCATGAACAAGACACAAATTATAATTAATTAGAACTTTAAATTAACCTTAAAGAGAGCGACATTTTGATTGCTGAGGCCACTACGTGAAAATGTTGAGAGAAGCGGATAGGAAGAAGACGATGGAGGTTGAGAAGCCTAAGGAGGAGGAAGAAGAACAGAAACGAGTCTCATCAGTGGTAATGCCTTCTTTACAAATCTTTTGAACTTGGCTTGCAAGTCACTTGGTTTACGTTATGTTTCCTTAGTAGTGGTGATAGGGTCTCGATTAATGAAATTTTTGTATGGACTAGGTTATTGTAGAAAGCTTAGATCTTTAAGGTATTACGAGTCAATATTATACCACCAGGAAACCGCCACGTGAAGTTGGTTTGCAATAATACAAGAATAGGTTTCGTGGTGGTATAATCTTGACTTGTAATACCTTAAAGATCTAAGCTTTCTACAATAACCTAGTCCATACAAAAATGTCATCAATCGAGACCCTATCACCACCACTAAGGAGACATAATGTAAAGCAAGTGACTCGATTACCATGCCAAGTTCAAAACATTTGTAAAGAAGGCATTACCATTTATAAGACTCGATTTCTGTTTCTCTTCCTCCTCCTTAGACTTTTTAACCTCCATTATCTTCTTCTTATCCGCTTCTCTCAACATCTCCTTCAAGTAGTGGCCTATATAAACAAACATAATTTTAAAGTTAATTTAAAGTTTTAATTAATTATATCTGTGTGTCTTTCAATGTAATGTATATATATATATATATATATACAATATGAGCAGTTTTAGCCACAAGATAAAAGAATAAATATTATCAAGACTAGATAAATGCACTTTCACTTTCTATCCTTATATATATAATAAAGAATAAGTGATAAAGATTAAATTTAATCATCCAATCAAAATTTTGAAATATTATCAAGATTTGATGAATGCATTTTCAGTTTCTATCCTTATACATATAGTGAATAAAAAGTGATAAAGAAATTTAATCATCCAATCAAAATTTTGAAAATATTAACAAGATTTGATGAATTCACTTTCAGTTTCTATCCTTATATATATATAGTAAATAAAAAGTGATAAAGATAAATTTAATCATCCAATCAAAGTGTTGATAATTTTTCCAAGAAAACAATTGTTTTCCTTTCGTACTTTCCTTTTTTAACTATTTTGTAATTTCCTTTATCTTTTTGTAAAAAGTTATAACTTTATATAAAGTTATACTAATTAAGTAATCAAATCATTATTTAGCATATTACATAAATAAAGGATTTATAATATATATCTTATTATACAAAGTTTGATTGTTCAAAATTGCTAATTAACACGATTGTGATACATGTTCTATATTTAAAATTTTTAAATATGCTAAACTATATCATAATTAAAAATAGATATATTTAGATAATAACAAAAATGATTTTTGTTAAAAAATATTTTTATTATATAAAGTTTGGTTTTTCAAAATTGCTAACTAACATGAGTGTGGTACATGTCAATTATATATATATATTTATATATATATATATATATAATTGTGACATATGTTATGTTATATCATAATAAAAATAGATATATTTAGATAATAACAAAAATGATATTTTGTTAAAAAATTACATAAAAGTATAAACAATAACAAGAACTACATTGAAAGACATCTTATTATGCAATAATGACATGTCAATCCCCTAACATTTATCATAAATATATAAACTTTGATTCTTCAAATTTGCTAATTAACATGATTAATACATGTGTCAAAAAAAACAAACTAAATCAATAAAAAACTAAGATCGTGACATATGTCAAAAAATATAATGCAAACATTTTTTTTGTTTAGCATTTAAAAAAGGAAAATTATTATTACAGAAAACAAAATTCTTATAGTTTCTT
The DNA here is from genome assembly GCA_014822095.1 of Diplotaxis tenuifolia. NCBI lineage: Eukaryota > Viridiplantae > Streptophyta > Magnoliopsida > Brassicales > Brassicaceae > Diplotaxis > Diplotaxis tenuifolia. The sequence goes on from JABAYD010037244.1 coordinate 8,508, forward strand.
TTGATGATTTTTGAAAAGGAAATTTACTATTACACAATCTTTTACAATTAGAGTTTGTTTAGGGTTTTTAAAAAAATATTAGCGAATAATTGTTTCAGTAAACATCAAATTATTTATTTTAAATTGGTATTCTGTTTGTCATCAAATCGAGTCTCATCGATGGTAATGCCTTCTTTACAAATGTTCTGAACTTGGCATGCAAGTCTCTTGGTTTACGTTATGTCTCCATAGTGGTGGTGATAGGGTCTCGATTGATGACATTTTTGTATGGACTAGGTTATTGTAGAAAGCTTAGCTCGTTAAGGTATTACGAGTCAAGATTATACCACCACGAAACCGCCACATGAAGTTAGTTTGCAATAATACAAGAATAGGTTTCATGGTGGTATAATCTTGACTCGTAATACCTTAAAGATCTAAGCTTTCTACAATAACCTAGTCCATACAAAAATGTCAACAACGGAAACCCTATCACCACTACTAAGGAGACATAACGTAAAGAAAGTGACTTGCATACCAAGTTCAAAAAAATTGTAAAGAAGGCATTACCATCGATGAGACTCGATTTCTGTTTCTCTTCCTCCTCCTTAGACATTTTAACCTCCATTATCTCCACATCTTCTTCAAGTAGTGGCCTAAAACAAACAGAATGTCGTTCTCTTCAAAGTTCATTTAAACTTTTAATTAATTATAACTTGTGTGTCTTTCAATGTAATGTATATATATATATACACTATGAGCAGCTTAAGCCACAATATAAAAGAATAAATATTATCAAGACTAGATGAATGCACTTTCACTTTCTATCCTTATATATATAATAAAGAATAAGTGATAAAGATAAATTTAATCATCCAATCAAAATTTTGAAATATTATCAAGATTTGATGAATGCATTTTTCAGTTTCTATCCTTATATATATAGTAAATAAAAAGTGATAAAGATAAATTTAATCATCCAATCAAAATTTTGAAAATATTAACAAGATTTGATGAATGCACTTTCAGTTTCTATCCATATATATATATAAAGTAAATAAAAAGTGATAAAGATAATTAAATTTAATCATCCAATCAAAATGTTGATAAATGTTTCCAAGGAAACAATTTTTTTCCTTTCATACTTTCCTTTTTTTTTAACTATTTTTGTAGTTTCCTTTATCTTTTGTAAAAAGTTATAACTTTATATAAAGTTATACTAATTAAGTAATCAAATCATTATTTAGCATACATAAATAAAGGATTTATAATATATATCTTATTATATGAAGCTTGATTCTTCAAAATTGCTAATTAACATGATTGTGACACATGTCTATATATTTAAAATTTTGACATAGTTAAATCATATCATAATTAAAAATAGATATATTTAGATAATAACAAAAATGATTTTTGTTAAAAAATAATTTTATTATATAAATTTTGGTTTTTCAAGTTGTTAACTAACACGGCTGTGGTACATGTCAATAATATATTTAAAATTGTGACATATGTTAAGTTATATCATAATAAAAAATAGATATATTTAGATAATAACAAAAACGATTTTTGTTAAAAATTACATAAAAAGTATAAACAATAACAGGAACTACATTGAAAGACATCTTATTATGCAATAATGACATGTCAATCCTAAATCCTAACATTTATCATAAATATATAAACTTTGATTCTTCAAATTTGCTAATTAACATGATTAATACATGTGTCAAACAAAACAACTAAATCAATAATAAAACTAAGATTGTGACATATGTCAAAAAATATAATACAAATATTTTTTTGTTTAGGATTTAGAAAAGGAAAATTATTATTACAAAAACAAAATTATCATAGGTTCTTTTGATGATTTTTGAAAAAGAAATTTAGTATTACACAATCTTATTTAAAACTATTAAATATTAAATTTTCTTTTGAAAAAATTCTAACCAAAATATAATTATAAAAAAGCTATGTGCATTTAAAGTCCCTTTTATAAAAACAATTTTAACATTTTGTTTTAAAATACTAAAGAAAGAAAATTATAAAAGAAAATAGTAAGTTTAAACAAAAAAATTATAAAATCCGACAAGTATAATAAACTATTTAACTAAAAATCATTAATATAAAATTAATTTTAATATATGCGAAAGCTCAAGATCCTAATGGTCATAGTTATCCACTTGCGTTTGCAGTAGTAGATGGTGAGAATCTTGCTAGTTGGACTTGGTTTTTCGAGATGCTTAAAAGTGTTATACCAGACTCTTCTGAACTGGTTTTCATTAGTACAAGAAATCAGAGCTTGATCTTCGCCATAGGAAACGTGTTTCCACAGGCTCACCATGGGCATTGTTTATGGAATTTGAAGAAAAAAGTGAAATGGCATGCTTGTAACGTCAACAAGAATATAGTCGGTCATAGATTTATGGAGTTGGGAAGATGTACACAATGGCTGATTTCAATGCTGCTTACGAAAGATTTAAGATAAGGTTCCCTTCAGCTTACACGTATGTGGAGGAGAAAACTGAAAAGGACAAATGGGCAAGGGTTTTTTTCCCACGTGACAGGTACAACTTGGACACAAGCAACAGCGTGGAATCAATGAACAAAGCGTTTAGAGAGGCAACAAGGTGGGCCTTAATACCAATGTTGGATTTTATCGTCAGAAAATTCTCTGATTGGTTCACTCAACGGAAAGGATGCTGTTTGTAGATCAATCGATACAAGACTGGTGCCTCTGGTTGAGAACTACTTACATAATCTATGGGCATTTGCACAGAAGCTATCTGTTTGGGAGCTTGATAGATATGAGTACGAGATCACCGACACTGAAGGAAAGATGTTTTTGGCGAGCTTGGTTGGAAAAACTTGTACTTGCAAGGTCTGGGATTATGAAAAATTTCCTTGTCCGCACGGACTGGCAGCTTACATTTATTTCACTACAAACGATAATGGCAGCCGCCTTAATATCCATGAGCTGTCCTCAAAATACTACTGGACGGAACCGTGGGCTTGGGCGTATGACAGGACACTTTATCTTGTGCCCAACATGTCTTCTTGGAATGTACCGGATCGGATCAAGACGGTGAAGATCATACCTCCGGATCGCATCACGAGGAAGGGAAGAAGAGTTGGATGAGTTTGGATGAATTTGAAAGTAATGTGTTTAGCTACTATATTGTGTTGTATGCTTCGGAAAATTGCGTAAAACTTGGAATGTACTTAAAGTTTCAGTGTTTTGTTCGAAAACCTATGTATGAAATGATATATTTTAAGTGTTTTGGTAGCTATGTATGATATGTTATCCAGAAAAACTAGTAAAACTACTAAAGAACAACTATGAATAACTAGTAAAAAAGAATAACTACGGAAAACTCGTAGTTTTGCATAAGATCCAGAAATGACATAATCCAAACAACATAAGTCTTAATATCGTACAAGACAAACAGGAAATCAAACACCAAACAACATAAGCCTTAATATCGTATTAGACAATCAAGAAATCAAACACATAAGCTTCTTTTGCTGAGCTATCTCACTCACCCACGAGGAATAAGCTTGCTGAGCTCAGCAATCTCTTTAGCCATCTCCGCCACCTCCCGCTTTAAGCGACAAACCTCTTCCTGAACTCTGATAACCCAGAGTTGACGGAAATGGAACCCATCGTCCTGCAAGTGAAGCTATTTTAACTCAGATCCAGAAAATTTTAAATTTTTGGAAATTGAAGAGATAAAAAGATCCAAATCACCTTGAACCTCCTGCAAGTGAAGAACGTTTTCCTAGGGCAGAAATCATTATCTTTCGGATTAGTAGATACCTCGTCGACAATTATTGCCCCGCATGGGCAATCCGATGGAACTCCGTACTGAGCATCAACAATGTACCCAAGCATGACGTAGTAGACCTTCATTTTCTTCATCTCCCTCCTTTCCTGTTTTTCCACCCATGGATCCATTTCGAAATTGAGAGGTTTTGAGGAGAGAGTTTTTGATGATAGAGAGTAGAGAGAGATGAGATGATAGAGTAGAGAGAGAGGAGTGATGAAATATGTGGAGGGAGATATGTGTCGGGAATCTTCTTTTTTCGCCTAGAAACTCCCGTTTTGACTCAAAAAAATACAAAAAGCCCGCCGAAATTTCGAATTCAAAACCCGCCAAAAATTAACAAGTAGTTTTCCGTAACATATTAGTTCTACAAAAATACAAATAATTGTACTTTCAGTGATTTTCAATTATTTTGGTATTACATATAATTATATTTCATTTTTTAGTTGTATAGTTAATTATAAGATTTTAAACAGGATTATGAGTGTTTTGCATACTAAAAGTTTCAATAAAAGTTGTTACACGAAATCTAATATGCAGGTATCACATCTTTAACAAAGTGACTATGAAAGTGTACGTAGTGTGATGGGTTGTTCTGATTTTAGAGTATAACATTTTTTCTGTTGAATATAACATTTTTTGACTACTAAAGATATTATTTCTTATTTTCATTTCCAATGATTGATAACTCAAATTTAAATTCAAATTCAAATTTGTTCAAAGTCAACTTCAGAAATAGTATTACACCAAACAAAAAAAACAGCTCACCATAGTTTTACAAAGTTTTTCAATAAAAAAAAGTAAAATTTTTCAATAAAACAAGAGGTTCCATCTGCCATGGATAATCATAATGCAATAGATGCAACTAGTTTTGGTGTGCCTTTTAGTTGGCATCACTTTTTTCCAACACTCCTCAATCGCCAGATCCTCTACTCGTGTTGTTATCATCTTGATTGTCGCCACCATATCGAGTTATGGATTTATCTCCGATTTCATCATCATCATCATTCGAATGTCACACCTCATAGTTCGTACCTATAGAATTTATTTTCCCCGCTCTTGAACTTTGTTTTGAACTTCGTTGCCCGCTCTTGAAAGTTTCTCTGAGAGTTCTGACCTTTTGATGACCTTCACCGACAAAATACATCTACGGTTGTCTCTATCAAGGGAAAAAAAATAACCACAAAGATCCTCATCATCACAAATGACGAATTTCTCGTCACTCTCAACCAGCAGTGGAATGTAACTCAATTTCAACTTCACATTACATTCATCAAGCCCGACCTTTTTGCATATGCGTGCTTCTACCATTGAAAGATTTATCTCCTCCACAACATGTTTCAACACTAATACATGCTACCTTCGCATCTGAAGTGTATGATGACGTTGTGGCTCATTATACTACCTGCCAAAACCATTCAATACCATCCATTATACATTCAAAGTTATACCAGTTTTACTAATTCTACAACAATCATTAGTAATACTAGTTTTGCTAGTTCTACTGTCGTAGGTTTTGAATTCTCATTCAGCGCACTGGAATCGAACTATGCAACCATTCTCCTACTCAATTCAACTCATAATGGATTCGGAAACCAGGATGCAACATCTAAATCCATTCCAATCTGGTTTCTCAGCTCATTCAAGAACTTTGGAACCCTAAAACCTAGAGTCTCTAAAAACTACCTGTTGTGGTGGACGGAGAGGGAGGATACGATAGACTCTTACACAACGGCGGAAGACGACGGAGGACCGAGCCGGAGTAGCAATCGAGCCGTACGATGGGGTTCCCTTTTTCCAAACGCAATTCTTCGAACGCAATCGCCGAAACCTCACCGAGCCGCAGTCGCCGACCTCACCGAGTAGCAATCGAGTCGTACAGTCAGTTTGCGTTTTTTTTTGATTAATTGTATTTTTTTAATATTTTCTTTATTTTGAGGCTAATTTTGTAATTGAATGTCATTTAATGAATATGAGGGATATGAAGATTATTGAAGAATATAAGTGATTTAAATTTTCTTTCCAAGGGCAATGGAGAAGATGCCTCGAGAGACAAAAGGAATGAATATTAGTTTGCTTGAATAAGGAGGAAGAGCAAACCGATTGCTATTTAAAAGGCCCTTGAGTGGGTTTTGTTATACTTATATCTTACTTTACTTGAAAAATGCAGTTAAGAAAACTTATTCCAAATTCATTAATAAAAAAAAAAGGGAAAATCGCATAAAAAACCCTCAAGGTGGCAACCACTAGCACTTTAAACCTCGAGAGTATTTTACGAGCAGTTTAAACCACGAAGGTGGTTTATTTAGCATATAAAACCTCCAATATGGCTATTTTCTTCGCACTGTTAGTTTCTCAAACGGAATAATTAACCCCGTTAACA
>JABAYD010037250.1:0-14154 GCA_014822095.1 Diplotaxis tenuifolia
TTTATGGTTGACTTCAAGTTTTAGGTCAATTCTGCAAAACTCAAAAAAAACAATTACAGTTTCTTTCGTATTATTATTTTTGGGTTGATCCCAACCAAACCCGATATTGATTCAGACATGAAATCTAAACATCGATAAAGATGGAACACGACTAAACGTAGAAACGTAGAAAGTGGGAAACAAAGCTGATAATATATCTAAAAGAAGACATAACAGATCAACTATCCCTTGTGATGTGTTTGAAGTCTTTTTGACCTTTTCATCATTTGAATTCTCAGCCATTTTTATATTTTTGGGTGAATCTGATCAGAATCTGGAAATGGGTCTAGGATTTATGCATAATAGCAACTCTGCAATCACGATTTTTCCCACGGTTATTTTAATAAGTGACATTATAATGTGGGCGACATAATAAACATTGAGTTCGAAAGGCATACTTGATCACATGGTCGGAACATGTTTTCATATTCAAAAAGTATGAGATGGGGATTATTTTTGGGGGCCAATTTGTAGAATTGACTTCAAACATGTGTATACTTGAAGATTAAAAAAGAAGTAAACTATTTATAATAATTAACGTGAAGTGGATGGTGGGTCACAAAACAAATGGTCATTAGCTTTGATAATGAAGCTCAAAGAACACATCATACACTAAATTGTTAAATCCAGTGACGATTAGAGTTATGTAAACACCATTAACTTTACTTTTATAATCAGTCTTTTTGTTCCGTGGGATATATTGAATGATGTAACAATCTATAGTTAATATGAGTTTTCTTATCGTAATCGTGTGTGTTTGTAGATATTATCAAATACTTCGGTGATGTAACAAACGAGAAAAAACACACTGCCTTTCAGCCTTTCTTATAACGTTAAAATAAAATATGAGTTTTATTTTTAGTTTGGTTAGAGATGAACAAAAGATTGTTTAATCTTACTTGATCATGAGTATATAGTTTAATGGTTCGGGACAATGTTGTTATTGTGCTATATAGTTTTATATCGTTTATATTCACATCTAATCTTATTAATTAGCTTTTGGTTGACTTAACCGTTGAAAAAGAATCATATTATTTTCTATTTGCAGACCAACTTATTATTTTGTTTTCAAAGAAACTTATATAAACATCTTGACGGATTAATCTCTTTATATCTTGCACTTTAATTAGCTTGTTGATAATTCAAAGGCCGAGATAGCAACATGGTAGAGTTGGGATATATTCATTTGGTTTTCTCTCTTAACGAAAGATTCATTAAATATACAATCATCTGACTACGTAAACTGATATTAATTTTGATAATGTCAAATGGAAAATATGAGTAGAGCATATTGAACGCTTCTCAAAATTGTAGATGGATTCGTAGGTCGGTATGTGTTATCCGAATTAAGAAATTCAAATATAGTGCTTAAATATATGATGTAACTGTTAAAATTTGAAACGGTAGCGAATTAGAAAAAACAATAAAGGGTATAGTCGTCATTTCAGACCATTTGAGGTGTTCAGAAGCTCAGTTGGTGGTAAAAACATTCAAAATCTGCGATTTAAAATATTTAGCTAAATGTAATCCTTTTTGTTGAGTTCAAAGATAAAGAAACAGAGAAATAAAAATAAAAGGCTCAAAAACAAACAGCAGTTTCCTTTTTTTAATACTTGTGAAGCAGAGAAAAAGCTGCTGCATCTTCTTCACTCTCTGCTCTTCCCAAACTTCTCAGTAAATTGAAATCCCTCAAGCAAGGCTCACCACTGCTGCTCCCAGTGTCTTTTGGTCTCCACTCTTACCTTTTTTATTCTCATTGTCTGAAGTTCACTGAATCAGAACACTCTTCTGTGTCTGAGAGATCTATCTCTGAGAAAAAAAAAAATTCTCTGAGAATCTGAAGTTTTCTCCTGAAGGCGGTACTGTTTGGCTTCCTTTTTCCTGTTGAGCATCTAATTTTTGCAAGGTATTTGAAAATTTGAAGAGCCCTGGAGTTTTTTTTTATTGGTGCTAATTTTGTTTTGTGCTAAGCCTTGGAGTTTTATTATTGGTCTTAAATCGAACAAATTTGAAAGTTTCTGCTTTTCTGTGTGTATTCTGCTTTACTGGAGATAAAGTTTGTATCTTTCTTATGATTTGTTTGTGGCCAATGAGTCTTTGTATCTAAACATTTGAACTCACTTAGTATTTTTTTGTCAATCAGATAAATTAGATTAGTTGAAAGTTTCTTTCTTGGTCCTAGTTATTAGAAAGCTCTGAAATGTCTACCAGAAAAGCCTTAGATATTTATTGAAAAATGTGTAATTGTGGATAAATCTGAGTTGTTGAAAGTTTCGTTCTTTCTTTCTTTTAATAATCTTCTCTCAAGATTTTGTGAACCTTTTATAAGGAAAGATCAAATGTGGTGAATGTATGCATGAGATCTTTAGATAAGACTCCATTTTATCCAGAGACAGGCCTAACATTGATTTAAGAAACTTGAAAACAGTGACTGAAGCTGGAGAGAAAGAAAGCATTTCTGTCTATGTCCTAGAGTATGGTCCCGCCATTATATAGGTCTTTTGAGTGGGGTTCTTCTTCAAAAGCTTGATGGAAACCAAGAATGGGATTGTCTTCTTTTTCTTGAATACTTTCTTTTGAGCTTATTAGCTTCCTTCTTTCTTGCAGCAACAATGTCCCAAAAGGTGACTCCATCCATGCATTCTCTTAAATCTTTACCGGCAGACTATAGATTTGATGGTGAAAATGTCTCTGACCGCCTCGAAAATCCGAGTATTCCAAGAAAGGCCGGCTTAAGGAATGGTGTTATTCAAGAGGATACTGCAGCTGGGGATAGTGAGGATTCACCATATAACGGGCACGGTGTTTCCGTTGAAGAGCAGTCTTTAACTGATGATGTGGAGCCTGGTGCTGCTATAATGCCCTTGCCTCAGAGTGATGAACGTCGGTGGAGTGATACTAGTGCATATGCTCGGAAGAAGGTTGGTTTCTAGCTAAGCTTAGAACAAACTTATAACCTTTATAGTTATTATTATGTATATGGAATGAGATTTTGAGAGTTTTCAACTTTAGATATTGCAATCTTGGATTCAACTTCCAAATGCTAACTGGGAGCTTGGGAAGATATTGTCAACTTCAGGAGAGGAGTCTGTTGTTTCTTTGCCAGAGGGAAACGTAAGTGACCTTTTGTATTCCTAAGATCGGTATGAGCTAATTATATTTCATGTGTTTGATTTGATTCTGCATTGATTTTAACAGGTTTTGAAAGTCATATCAGAGACTCTAGTACCTGCAAATCCTGATATTCTTGATGGAGTTGATGATCTAATGCAACTAAGTTACTTAAATGAGCCGTCAGTGTTGTACAACCTCAACTATAGGTACAACCAAGACATGATATATGTAAGTCTTTCCCCTGAATCTGTTATCATATATGGTACCAGTATTTACTATTTCTTTTTCTAACCTTTTTTTTTTCCTTTTTATGGTGGTAGACAAAAGCAGGGCCAGTTTTGGTGGCTGTGAATCCTTTCAAGGAGGTTCCTTTGTACGGAAGTCGTTACATTGAAGCATACAGGAAGAAATCAAATGAAAGTCCCCATGTCTATGCAATTGCAGATACAGCAATCCGTGAAATGCTACGGGGTGGGATCATGCTTCCTTTTTTGCTAGTTGTTGAATGTTAACACTGCAATTCTTATGAGCCTTAAAAAGAATTTCAATTCTCACACCGTTTTATCTTTTCCTATCCAGATGAAGTTAACCAATCTATCATTATCAGGTTAGTAAAATGCCTCTTTTAAGCTGAGTTCTTGCACATTTTGCTAAGTATGTACTGGGACTAGTGGATTTGTTGAATGTAGTGAATCCAGTTTTGTGTATTTTGTGGTGTATGCTTATCACAAGATTTCTTTCTCATCCAGCGGTGAGAGTGGAGCAGGGAAAACTGAGACAGCTAAGATAGCTATGCAATACTTGGCTGCTCTTGGAGGTGGAAGCGGAATCGAATATGAGATACTTAAGACTAATCCCATCTTGGAAGCATTTGGAAATGCTAAAACATTGAGAAACGATAACTCTAGTCGTTTTGTAAGCCCTTCATCGTTGTGCTTTTTCTACATTTTGATTCCCTTATGCCATGTCATTGAAAGTTATAGGTCTTTGTATTTCCAAATTTACAGGGGAAGCTGATAGAAATTCATTTTAGTGATAGCGGAAAGATATCGGGTGCTCAAGTTCAAACCTGTAAGTGTAAACAGTCTCACTGCTTCAGGTTGTTTGTTAATTTTCCTATACAAAGCTAACTTAGCTTCATCTGTTTTTCGTGTCATCAATTTTTGCAGTTTTACTAGAAAAGGTAGTTTTTTTTGGATGACTTTCCCTACTTGATATCTTTCCTTTTTGAAATGGTTCAGTGCCGTTAACTTTTTTTCTTTATATGTTGACGCATTTTAACAGTCTAGAGTGGTCCAATGTGCTGAAGGGGAAAGGTCATACCATATATTTTACCAACTTTGTGCTGGTGCTTTACCTACACTTAGAGGTATGCTTTAGGAAAAATGAACACTATAAGGAGTCATATAAAGGAGACTTTTAAAACCTTCTGACCTATCAGTTGTTGAATTATTTTTTCCTCCATTCATTTATACACAGAGAAGCTAAATCTGAAAAGTGCACATGAGTATAAATATCTGGAGCAGAGCAATTGTTATTCAATCAATGGAGTTGATGATGCTGAGCGTTTCCATACTGTTAAGGTAATTCTCTCCTCACTTACATACTTTCTTATTCCTCTGCTCTACTCGTTTCAGACTGTTATTTCTCTCTCTCTCGCTTTATTTAAACACTCTTTGATGTTACAGGAAGCTCTGGACATTGTTCATGTTAGTAAAGAAGATCAAGAAAGTGTGTTCGCAATGCTTGCTGCAGTATTATGGCTGGGGAATGTCTCCTTCAACGTTATTGATAATGAAAACCATGTTGAACCTGTAGCAGATGAAAGTAAGCCTGTTCTGTCCCTAACATGTTTCTCCGTTCTTGTGTCTATGAACGTTGAATTTGCCTTCCACCTCGCCTTTTCTATGTTGTTGCTTTACTGATGTCTTTTATATATTCGTGACATTTCTACGAGCGTCATCTCTGAAGTTTTCTCTTTAATGCCCTTGGGTCTTGGTGTTGGAAATATGAGCGTTTGTTGCTTAATTCACACCTGATGTGTTGGTTATTTTCAGGTTTGTCAACTGTTGCTAAATTAATTGGGTGCAACATCAATGAGCTTAAGCTAAGTTTATCAAAACGTAACATGAGAGTTGGGAAAGATACCATTGTGCAAAAGCTAACATTAACGCAGGTGATTTATAACGAGAACTACTATCATTTTTGTCTATACTAAAAATTGAAGTAGCTTGTTTTGACATTTTTTTCTCTGCTGATTTGCTTTCAGGCCATGGATGCAAGAGATGCTTTAGCAAAATCGATCTATTCGTGCCTGTTTGACTGGTTGGTTGAACAGATCAACAAGTCTCTTGCAGTGGGGAAAAGGCGAACTGGCAGATCCATCAGCATTCTTGATATCTATGGCTTCGAATCATTTGATGTATGCTTCTTTCTGTCCTTTAAAAAAAAGTTACAGTTGCAATCTGACATCATTAGACCTTAAGTTTGCAGTTACATCTTTGAATAATGACAACTAATATATTTGGTAAATGAATGTTGATTGCTCCTAAGTATCTACGTGCGTTTATCTATGCTTTTTTGTTTTCTGTGTCTTACTGATTTGGGGAACAATTTTTTATTCTTGTGCAGAAAAATAGCTTTGAGCAGTTCTGTATAAATTATGCAAATGAGAGATTGCAGCAACACTTTAACCGTCATCTATTCAAGCTGGAGCAAGAGGTAAAGTATCTCCTTCCTGATTAAACAATACATGTTTATGCAGTAAATCTACTAAGTAGCGCATTCACATAACTTTTATATAAAAGCTCAGTTTTCTCCAATCAAATGTGTTAATATTTCTTTCTATTGTTTCAGGAATATATCCAGGATGGTATTGATTGGACAAGGGTTGATTTTGAGGACAACCAAGATTGTCTTAGTCTCTTTGAAAAGGTAATAATAAGGGCAATAGACTAGGAAACGAGATGGACAAAGCTCAACTTTTAACACACTAAGAAACTATAGTTTACTTTAGACTGAGGCATGTCTTTTAGCAATTAAGTTTCAATGTTTGTGCAGAAACCATTGGGGTTGCTTTCTCTCTTGGACGAGGAATCAACATTTCCGAATGGCACAGATTTGACACTTGCAAACAAGCTAAAAGAGCATCTACACCCTCATTCATGTTTCAGAGGAGATAGAGAGAAGCTTTTCACAGTTGTGCATTATGCAGGAGAGGTAATAATAGCTCTGGAGAACCTCAGTACAGGGCATTCTAGAAATAAAAACTCGATAGCAAGTATGAATCTAGTCTTGGTCTTGAATGTTTCTTGATAGCTTGTTTTGTTCCGAATCAGGTTACATATGAGACGACAGGGTTTCTAGAGAAGAACAGAGACCTGTTGCACTTGGATTCTATTCAACTTTTGTCTTCTTGCTCCTGCCACCTTCCTCAAGCATTTGCTTCTAGCATGCTGATCCAATCTGAAAAACCTGTAGTTGGTCCTTTGTACAAAGCAGGTGGTGCTGATTCCCAGCGGTTGAGTGTAGCTACCAAATTTAAGGTATGTTGTTTTGGCCTCAAACATAAAACCTGATGTTACTTTAGTTCTACTTACCTGCTTTACTTTAAAGCTCATTACCTGCATTACCAGTTGTTGCCTCTCTGACTATGAACATTTGATGCCACTTTCTTATCCTCTATGATCTTTTTTTGTCCAGGGTCAACTATTTCAATTGATGCAACGTCTAGGGAACACTACCCCACATTTTATTCGATGCATCAAGCCAAATAACGTTCAGTCTCCAGGGCTGTATGAGCAAGGGCTTGTTTTACAGCAGCTAAGATGTTGTGGGGTCCTAGAAGTGGTTCGAATCTCACGGTCTGGATTTCCTACAAGAATGACTCATCAGAAATTCGCCAGAAGGTGACAATGACATCACTCATCATTTAAGGGACCTTAAAAACTTTTCTTCTTAAGTTGTAACCACATTGCTTTTTTTTTAAATGAGCACACTACAGATATGGTTTCCTTCTGGTGGAGAACATTGCTGATAAAGATCCTCTAAGTGTCTCAGTTGCGATTCTCCATCAGTTCAATATCTTGCCGGAGATGTATCAAGTTGGCTACACAAAATTGTTTTTCAGAACCGGACAGGTATAGTAGCCGGCTTGATGTCAAAGTCTTTCTTTTAGAAGTGGCATGAGTAATAGTCTCATGTGCATTGCAGATTGGTGTTCTTGAAGATACAAGGAACCGTACTCTCCATGGCATTTTACGTGTCCAAAGCTCTTTTAGAGGATACCAAGCACGTTGTCATCTGAAAGAGCTTAAAATGGGAATCTCTATTCTTCAGTCATGTATAACTCTCTTCTCTCAGTGCTTTAACATGAGATATAATTTGGCTTTAACATGAGGTATTGCTTCGTCCCACCTCTTTTTTTTTCAACAGTTGTTCGAGGAGAGAATGTCAGAAAAGAGTTTGCCGAGTTACTAAGGAGGCACAGGGCTGCTGCTCTTATACAAAGCCAAGTTAAAAGAAAGATTGCTAGGCAACAGTATAAGGGTATAACAGAAGCGTCTCTTGTGATACAATCAGGTAAAAAGCTTTTGTTATACTTTTTAGATGCTGTACTATCTTTAGCTGATTGACACTGAGTTACTGTAATTTCAAGCTGGTTTTCATCTTTTGACGCTGAGTTACTGTAATTTTTTTTGCAGCAATTCGTGGTTGTTTGGTGAGAAGATGCTCAGGAGATCTTAGATGGCTAAAATCTGTAGGCACTAAGGTACTAATAAGACTATATTCACATTCATATCCTCTCACAGTATTTTTGATCTATTTTTGCTTTGGTTACTACTCAACTCCGCAGGCAAACGAGTCAGGCGAGGTGCTAGTGAAAGCATCTGTACTCTCGGAGCTTCAACGCAGGGTACTTAAATCAGAAGCTGCTTTACGCGAGAAAGAAGAGGAGAACGACATACTTCAACAGAGGCTTCAACAGTACGAGAATCGTTGGTCAGAATACGAGACAAAGATGAAGTCAATGGAAGAGATCTGGCAGAAGCAAATGCGTTCGTTGCAATCTAGTCTCTCCATAGCAAAGAAAAGCCTAGCAGTTGAGGACTCCGCTAGAAACTCAGATGCATCAGTCAATGCAAGCGACGCAGCAACGGATTGGGATTCAAGTAGTAATCAGTTCAAGAGTCAGACGAGCAACGGAGGAGGAGGAAGGCCTAGACAGCAACAACAGCAACCTATGAGTGCTGGTCTTAGTGTGATTGGACGGTTAGCAGAGGAGTTTGAGCAGAGAGCGCAAGTGTTTGGTGATGATGCGAAGTTTTTGGTGGAAGTGAAGTCTGGTCAGGTGGAAGCGAATTTGAACCCGGAGAGAGAGCTGAGGAGGTTGAAACAGATGTTTGAGACGTGGAAGAAGGATTATGGAGGGAGGTTGAGGGAAACGAAGATGATTCTGAGTAAGCTTGGGAGTGAAGAGAGTGGTGGTTCGATGGAGAAAGTGAAGAGGAAGTGGTGGGGAAGGAGGAACAGCACTAGGTATTGATTGATAATGTGAAAGACTGATTCTCACAGAGTTACAAGCAAACATTGGTTCGTTTGCTGTTAAGGATTTGGCGGTGTTTTGTTTTTTCTGGTAATGAAAGTAGTTAATGATATTTGCTAGTATTCAATGTGGAGGATTGTATCAACATACAAATAATAACTTAAGTTTGTAAATTACTTCTTTTGTAGTTTAAGTTTTAATGACATACGCAAAGCTAAGTTTGTGCTTTTTTTGTTGCTTAAGCAATGTGTAAAAGAATTGCTTGCACACTTAGACGTCTAGTAAGCAAAAGATTAACTTGATTAATTTTGAAGATCGAATTTAAGTGTGTTTGGTAAGTTGTATTGTATAGATTTAGTTTGACTAATTTCGTCATTTTCCAGCAATTTTGGAGAATAATGTTTTCTCCTTGGTGGAAAATAATAAATCAAAATTTATACATAATGTAAGAATAAAATAATGAGAATTCGATTCCTTTTGTGCAACTTCAGCGAAGTGATGATTGATTTTGACATTTTAGTTGATTTGATTCTGGATTTGACAAAAAAAAAAACTATTTGGACGCTTAATATGATGCATATGTTTATAACTCAGAAAAAAAGTAAGTTTGCAGAAGATTAAGACGAATCCAAACACTTTGTCAGGATGATTAGGAATAAAAATCAAATCTCACAAGTCACAACACTTCCAAAAAAGAAGGAAGAAATTGAAATAGCGGTGGTGGTGGGGACAACTTCGCGTAGTGTAAAACCAAGAATCTCCCATAACTCTTTTTTTTTATTGGATATCCAAATCGAATATTCTTTTTTTACGTTAAATTGACAAGAAATTATTATATTTTTTTTTACAATAAAAGGGGTTCTTCAATACCGTCTGATTTTCAGCCACATGATAACTTTTTTTTCTGTATTGACGTCACGAAACTTCGGTGGCTTTTTGTTCCACATCCAAGTGGTCGGACGGTAAGATTCATACGTTATGGAACATTTTTCTGGTTAGATAAAAGTTTACTTAAAAGGAAACGTCATTTACTTATTTATTTTTGAGAAAGGGTTTGCTAAAATGTCATTTATTTCGTATCGATAAGGACATGTTATAGAAATAGTTTTGAACTCGAGATTTCACAATATTGTTCTATTTTAAAATATATATCTGCAAGATTATTCTTTTATTTAAGATTGATTTATTCTTTATTCTTGAACACTGATTGATTTATCAAAAATAATAAATTAGTACATTAGAGATGGTTTTAGATTATATTACTAAACAACATTATTTTTTTATAAACTATATCAGTTAGAACCGATCGGTCCAGATAGAATATACTTAGTGCTACAGAATAGACTTACTATCACACTGACTTTCCTATTTGTGTCAAAAAATGAAAATCCATCATCTTTTTTGATCCACCATGTAAACTATTTGGCCGAAACTCAAGTTCAGACTAACCAAATAATGATAATTTAGTTCTCGTGAAGAATCGAACCTAACTGATGTAGATATATACCACAAATCCCAAAAAATTACCACTAGACTACCATCACTTCGTTAACATTTTTGACAAATTTTGTTTTAAGCTTGGTTTTAATAATTACCAAACCTAAAACTTCCTACAAAACTTGTGATAAAAATAAGTAAGATATTAAATAATATTTTCAAGCCACTAATCTATACTATTATTTGCAAAGTAATTTTTTTCCAACGGAACTCTCACGTTAAAAGTTAGAGTGGTTAATATCGTTTATATTCTTAATGAATAAATATATAAATTACATACAAAATAAATGAATTTAAATATTTTGATTAGATAAGTAATTAAAATTAATAATAACCATAAGAATTATTCAAAATTTAAATAATATATTTTTAAATAAGATAATTTCGAATATATTGTGTTGCTATCTGAAAATATATGTTAATAAAAATTAAAATTAAAACAATAAAAAATACATAACTAAATATTAATCAAGTAAACTTCTTAATTTTATATAATTAAAAATAAATATTATTTAATTTTAAATTTTATTTTTAATAGTGAACATAATTTATAAAGAAATATATGTAAATATGTTTAAATGAAAATATAAATAAATCATAAATATTATTTTATTATTAGGATTTCAATTAGTAAAAAATATATTAAAAAAATTTAGGCCCGAAAATGCGAGCAAAACATTTAGTAATAATTGACCAGAAAAAAACATCTAGTAATTATTTTAAATTAACGAAGTTGGTTTTTATAATTAAATTTGTTATAAGGAAAAAAAACAATAAATAGTAGATAAAAACAATAAAAAACAATGAACAGAGTCATTCTATTTGAAGGCGGTATATATATAAGAGATCATCAAATCCAAGACCTTCTTCATCGTTGCCCTAAACACAAATTAAAAAAAAAAAAACAAGATTCATCTCTCTTTTCCCTCTTCTACGTATCTCTCTGCGGTGAGTTCTCCGTTCTCTCTCTCAGATTCACAACATTACTCAAAATTGTCCTCTCTCTCTCTCTCTCAGTTTCTTCAGATTTACATTGATTAATCTTTAATGAAATTCAATTTTCTTAAAATTGCACAATGAGTTTTTTGGTTTCCGTCGATTTATCATCATTGTCCTCAACGCCTCTTCGTCTATGGAACAGGGGTGGTGGTCGCAATCACCACGTCGTGTTCCATACCATTTATTAGAGATAGAACTCGTGGTTGGTGGGTCCTTAAAAAAAACTGGGGAAATAATCAATTTGACTCCTTTGTTAACTTTTTGGGGGATTATTATGATTTATCTTTCAATGTTCATAGTTTTTTCTTATATTTTCTGGAGCCAATAGAAAAATCTTTTCATCTAAAAATCAAAGCTTTTGTTTTGATTGTTGAATGTGGGAATCCTCATTATTTTAGAGACCAGAAAAGTTTATTTTCTTTTCCTTTCTGTCAACATCATAGTAAATCTTTTTATTTAGTTGTTAGCTTAATTAAAAGAATACATGTGATTGACTTAAATTGATTTCTCGCTCAGGAGACGCGTGTTTAAAGAGAGGTTTGACTCTGACAAGTACTTAGTTCATTGTGGTCGGGCTGTCATAACTTGACAGCCCGAGTTCGTTCGTTTCAAGCATCCAAACGAAGCTTCCTGGTAATTTAACTTACACCATACAATCTTGTAGTCTTGCACGCGTTTGCGACATGTGTTTTATGTGTGTGTCTATACTTATATTTACACAACTATATCTCTTTCTTTATACATAACAGGATTTGGTTCCTTTGCATTACGACTTGTATACTAGATTGTAGCCATCATGGGTTCTTTGTCTGGGAATATTCAACGGCCGCTTGTTGCCGCTGCTGCTGTTATCGCCGCTTCTGTCTCTGCTGATGTCTCTGACAAGTTCTCTTCTCTTAGATCACTAGTTCGAGGTTCTGAACCAGAGCCAATTACTGCTTCAGTGTCTGGTTCTGTTCAGGACGAAAGGTCATTATGGGTTTCTCATATCTCATCCTCCAAGCTCGCTGATGTGTCTTTCATATCCAGGAGGATTCGTGTTCCTGTACCAAATGTTGATCTCCTAGCTCCTAACCCCAGCTGTAATCTCGCTACTTCTCTTACTTCGTTACCTGCTCTTCGTAGCGCTTACCAGTCTGCGGAGTTGGCTAAGGCATCTAAACCAGCAGCATTCACAACAATCGGGGCATCTCTTGTGGCTCCTGATGTTTCTTACAAATGGCATTTGCCTGAGACTAGTGCAGTTGATCTCTCTGGTTCCTCGAGATGTGCGTTGGAGAAGAATAGGACCGTTGTGGTTTTGCTTGGATGGCTTGGTTCGAAGCAGAAGCATTTGAAGAAATATGCGGAATGGTATACCTCGAGGGGTTACCATGTCATTACGTTTACTCTCCCCATGAATGAGATTATGAGTTATAAAGTTGGAGGAAAAGCAGAGAAAAATGTTGAGTCGCTGGTTAATCATTTGGCTGATTGGTTGGATGAAGAGCAGCAGAAGTATCTCGTCTTTCACACTTTCAGCAACACCGGATGGTTAACGTGAGTTCTCTATATCTATGGTCATGTTTTTCATGTGGTGGTTTCACATTTCACTCAGGGAATTTTGCATATTACAGATATGGAGCCATTTTGGAAAAGTTTCAGAAGCAAGATTCTTCATTAATGGGAAGAGTTAAAGGTTGTATAGTAGATTCAGCTCCTGTTGCTGCTGCTGATCCTACTGTAAGCGATGGTTTCTTGCATTCATAGCTTGTTTTGTATTTGGTCATGTAGCCATAGAATAAGATTATTAGTATTGGGACTTTACTTGAGGCTTATGGTTCTGATTTGTTAACGCTGTTTGGTTGGTGAAAACAGGTATGGGCATCAGGTTTCTCTGCCGCCTTCTTGAAGAAAAACAGTGTAGCCACTAAAGGATCCACAAGTGATTCAAACATGGGAGCACGTATAAACTTCTCCGAGCCTAAACCCGCTGCAACAGAAACAGCTTTGCTTATGATTCTGGAGAAGTTCTTTGGGGTGATTCTTAATCTTCCCAAAGTAAACAGGTAAAAAGCTCTCTCACACACAGCAATCACACAAAACCAATGTTTCACAATAATCAAACTCGTACAATCATATTGTTTACAGGAGACTAGCTGATGTTGTAGGCACATTATCATCATCACAACCAAGATGTCCACAGCTATACATTTACAGCTCCGCGGACAGAGTTATACCCGCGGGGCAAGTTGAGTCATTCATTGTAGAGCAGAGGAAAGCAGGACACGAGGTCCGTGCCTGCAACTTCATATCATCACCTCATGTAGACCATTTCAGGAGTAACCCAGAGCTTTATACAGCTGAGCTCAACCATTTCATGGACAACTTTGTCCTTGCTTGCTGTAGCCATTCTTCATAGAGACGTTCACACAAGTGTTGTTGTTGTTGCTAACTTTTATTCTTTGGGGTCATTTTAAACTCCATACAGAGAAAAGAAAAAGACTACTTGATGATTCTTTTGGTTTGGATTGGTGTATATATTGAGTTTGAGTTATTACAGTTAACAGATTGTTTCTTCTCTTGTAAATTTTTGGTATTATTGTACATTTACGAGTATGAAGATTCAAGAGAGTGACCTCATGTTGTTTTTATTGTTACTAGATTGTTTTTCCGCGCTAAGCGCATATAATTACTTTTAGTTTATTATATTTGTCACAATCTCATATGAAAAATTGTGTTCATTTGAACATTTACAACTTAGTATTTTTATTTTTATGCATTTTTTGGTATAAATAAAAAATCAATACTATTAAAATATGAAACCTTTTTGAAATTTGTTTTGCAAATATTTACAATATTGTCATTATCATTTATTTACGATTCAAAATTAGTTAAAAATATAGTTAGATTCTTAGAACTCATTACCTAATTACTAGGGATTAATCCGCGCTACGCGCGGACCTATTTAATTTTCAGTT